>JAJJWW010004701.1:0-28795 GCA_023531295.1 Papaver armeniacum | reverse complement strand
GGGGAGTTAGTCCTTGCTTCCGTATCTATAAGTTTCTCTTCCAACAAAAAAATACTTTTGATAGAGATTATCACATTCAAGTGACTTCACACGTAGGTTTTCCTCATAATCCTTGAGGATCGATTCGTTAAACGATTTGAAACATAAACACCGCATAACATCTTCTATTTCTTGTTTTCCACGACATAGAGGAGTCGAAGAGGAGTGACATGAGAAGTTGTCATCTTCTTATTTTCTAACTTAATTCAAAACCTTCACATACTCGTAGACTTCCTCATCAACATCTCTATCAATATTTGAATCACCTTCATTAGAAAGTTCATCCAACTGTTCTTCTAGGCGTGTTTTCCCCGGACTTCAACATGTTTTACATTAAGAGAATGTTTAGATACCCACTAGATGTGATAGTCCTCTCAAGTGAATCCAAGCTTTGAAAATTATCTCGGTAATTTATAAACATGTACGTTATTAGAGATAGACTCGTCCATAATCGGATCGCTAAAAACACAGATTTATAAGGTCTGTTAACGTGTTTGCCTGCCCTGATACCAATTGAAAAAGCGGGGGTACAACAACCACACCCAATATTTTGCTTAGTAATCTGTATGGACAAACTCCAATATACTTTCTAGAGAATCAACTAGACAGTCAGACTCAATATAGACAAAAAAGTATATCAAATAGTTTATATCTCAATCTCTCGATTTGATATATACTCAAGCAAATAGAAATCTGCGAGTTTTTATCAAATACTAGATAGATAACTTGGATGGTACCAAAGACCAATATCCAAGTCTCAATCAATTTAAATCAACAACCAAAAGGTCGGATATTCTAATTGATTGAACAACGCACAACCTGTGATATTTTAATTATATAAACAAATATAATGATGAATAGAAATAACACTGACACCGGAATTTTGTTAACGAAGAAACCGCAAATGCAGAAAAACCCAGGACCTAGTCCGTTGAACACACACCGTATTAAGCCGCTACGGACACTAGCCTACTCCAAATTAACTTTGTCCTGGACCGTAGTCAACCCCAACCAATCTCACACCGATCCAAGGTACGCCTCATGCTCCTACGCCTATTATCCCAGCATGATGCTACGTACTTGATTCCCTTAGCTGATCTCACCCACAACTAAGAGTTGCTACGACCCAAAGTCAAGACTTTAATAAACAAATATGTATCACACGAAAAGTCTACGGTAATAGATAAATTCATCTCCCACGAATATACCTACGAGTTTTTGTTCCGTCTTATGATAAATCAAGGTGAATACGATCCAATTGATAACCGGGCTTATATTCCCGAAGAAAACCTAGTATTATCAATCACCTCACAATAATCTTAATCGACGAATTTAAAAAGATATTGCTAATCACAAACGATGAGACGAAGTGTTTGTGATTTCTTTTCTATCTTGCCTATCGGAGATATAAATCTCAAGCCAATTATTCCAATTGTACTGTCGATAGAAACAACAAGATCGGATCACACAACTACAAGAAAACTAGTATCGGTCTCGCTTCACAATCCCAATGAAGTCTTTAAAGTCGTTAACTGGTTTAGAGAAGAAAACCCAAGGTTAAAGGAGAATCGAATCTAGCTTATGCAACTAGTATCACACGTAAGGTGTGGGGATTAGGTTTCCCAGTTGATAGAGTTCTCCCTTATATAGTCTTTCAAATCATGGTTTGCAATCAATGTTAGCTTGGTAACAAAGCATTCAATATTCACCGTTAGATGAAAACTCTGATCGATTCAAGTTAATATTTCTCAACCGTTGGATCGAAACCTTAGCTTGTTACACACAAATGAAATGTGCAATTTTGGGTTTATGTAACCGCTCCAAACATTGACATTTGTTGGTTCAACAATAGTTAACCAAATGGTTAGCCATATGAGCAACTTCATATCAACCATATTCTTCACCATAACTAGTTCAAATGACTCAAATGAACTAGTTAGAGAATTTTTCAATTGCTTAGATCTTATGTAACTAAACAAGACACAATCGAAGAAAAAACAGTTTGATTCACTCGAATCAGTTCATAAACTTTATAGCCACGGTTTGCAAAAGCATTCCTTAGTTTATATAAACATGAGTTCAAGAACAACCGATTTTAGATATAACCTACCAGGTTCGCGGACTTAAGCTCACGGAAGGAGTTCACAAACTCCAGTGAAATTCTCTGTCGAGAAGTTCCGCCGGTCAACATGGACTTCTGGCTCACACCACATTCCGTTTCTCTTGGTCACAAAAGTTAGCAAACATTGGTTCGGAATAAAGACTTATACATATATGTGTTTCCACAACAATGCTTATATCCTACCAAAGGTTATGTAATCTAAACTCTCATTTCAATCATTGTAACATTCTCAGAGGACGTTATATAGCCGTTATTCACGTACCATTTTTCGTCGAGCAATTTTCAAAGTGATTGAAACATAACATGACATTCTCCACTAGGTAAAGATGAATTTGGCTAAAGTGAAAGCTTACCAAAGACATATTTCGAGAAATATATAAAGTAGCTAAACTCATTCGAAATAGCAAATGTGTGTAATGAAAGTCTATATATCAAAACAACTTTTGTCTCAGAATAGGAGATAGAGTAAATAGACTTTTGAGTGATAGATAAGTTCAAGTCTCCACATACCTTTTAGTCGATGAAGTTCCACCGAGTTCCTTAAGTAGTCATTCGTCTTGTATGATGATTGCCATGGAGTCTTGAGCTCAACTACACTTTCTATCCTAGTCTCGAGACCTTAGCTATAATAGGCTAGAAATCAAGACTTATAGTTTTGATCACTAACATTGACAAACATGCTTGAGATAGCAACGCATGGGAGTTCGACCGAGCAATGCTCTAACAGGTTTGATTCTATTTCCTCATAAGTGTGTCTGGAACCCAAAATTCACTCGAATATGCTCTTTTTGTTTGGTCTTTATGCTACAATGTTGCTCCTACAATGAACACTTATAGAAACACCATTATGGTTAATGGTTGTTTATTATGCAAAAAGGCTCCACAATTTAATCAACACATTTTCTTACATTGTGAGGTTTCTAGAGAAGTTTGAAACTACTTTCGGGTTGTTATGAATTACAATGGGTTCTTCAGGAGTCTGTTAGAGATACTATATGGGAATGGAGAAGAAAGAAAAGCTCAACTTTCAATATTAGAAGAAGAATATGGGACATTATACCATTTGTTATATGGTGGGCACTTTGTGGTTAGAAAAGAATGCTAGGCATTTTAATGGTAAATACAAATTGTAGAGAAAATTAAGGAATCAAGCTTTTCATCTTGATTGGTACCAGGAATTAGTATGTTTAAGGGTATTTCTTTTGAGTTTCGATTTTGTATAACTAGAAGCTCTTATGTATTAGTCCGGTTTTGGTGTTTTCTCGTATTTTTTTCAAGATTTTACTACAATCGAGTTGCTTTTGTTTTCCTTTTTTTCCCGGTTCGCTTACCTTCTTGGTGATTGACCTGGTTTTAATAAACTCCGCCCTTTTGAGTTTAAAAAAAAAAAAAAAAAAAAAAAAAAGGGTTCCACCTATTTGCCACCCTCACATTTCCTATTTGCCACTCCCATTAGAATTTCTAAAGTAATTCTATTTTCAGTTCTACTTTTTCCTATTTACCACTTATAAAAGTCAAATTAAATTTTACTATAACTATCATTCCTCTAATTTGTTTTTTTCTCCATTAATCTCTGGTTTCACTAAAAACCCATTAAAACTGTATTAACTCTAGGTTAGAATTTTATTTAATTCTTAGGGAAGATTCTACAACTGATAATCTTGGGGAAAATATCGAAACCTTAGATGAATCAAAGGTCCAACAAAATGATGTTAATTTAACCGAAAAGACATTTGGTGAAGAAATACTTGGTTGCATCTGGACGACTAGTGCTTGCACAAACGGTCGTACTTGGTGAGATGTAATCTAAATTCTGTGCAATAAAACTAAGCCTACACTTCAGGCGCACTTACAAATTATGCATTATGAAAAAATAAGTAACTCCTGTTAAGAAACTTGATGAAGTGGTTTTTAACTTTCTGTCTGATCTTAGTTATATCAAGTCCTCTACAACTGGGAACTTGTAGTTCGTGTGTAATGTTGAGATTTTCCTTTTGTATGGCTAATTAGTATCTCTTTCATTCAACTTTAACCTTCCTCTTTTCAAATATAGCGATTTGGTCCATAAAGAAACAAAGAAACCAGTGCTTATAGTAGCGCGGCAACACCTATCAAGAGAGACTCGAGAAAATCCCATGAACCCTCTTTAAATAAGTGGTACTAGTCTTACACGGAAATCTTTGGGAGAAGAAGACGGTCGGTGGGTAGTGATGGAGATGGATAAGAATAAACAATTTATAACATAAGTTTTATTTAGTTTTTGGCGTTGGTGAAAACATAAAGTCAAAAGGTTGTATTTAGGATATTTTAAAATGGATATGGGTAATAAATAAGACAAGTGGGAGTGGCAATTTATCCGATTGGCAAATGAAAAATGTGCAGTGGCAAAAAAAAAAAAAAATATATATATCTTCTTTCCCGAAAAATAGGTTTTTGCCAGGTTGACACTGATATTCACATCTGAGCAGGACCACGAGCCCAAAACCGGACATTGGTTTTCTCGCAAAGTGGTGCCCATGTCTTATTTTGCTTGCAAAGTGGGGTACAACAATGACGTGAGAAATATTCTCCCGGGTACATATTTTATCTTTGTTAATTAATCTTACCAACTACAAGTCAAGACAGGGTCTTCAAAATTCTTTTAAGCATCTATCTCTAATCACTTTCCTCTTTTGAGATTCATTTACATATCCGATTGCAATCCATATTTGCAAAACTAGAAACAAAGTCAAATGGCGGATCAAGAGATCCGAATCCATCAAACAACATTACTCAAAGAGATTACTGTCGAATTCAATCCAGAAGCATGTCCTCACAAACTGGAAGCAGAAACCAACGAGATAACTGTAGTTTACGACGAAAGAGATGGTTCAGCTTGGAGATCAAAAGGTGAATACCAATACGGTACATTTGGAGCTAAAATAAAATGCCCCAGTGGTGATACAACTGGTTTGTGTTTCACTTTCGATCTTTCTTCTACTACACCTATAGAATCTGAACCTATACATTCCATAAGCTTTTACTTTCTAGGTGATAACAAGAACATTATTCTAACTAGTGCAAATATTACTGGGAACGAAGATAATGGAGAGCAAAAACATGAATTGGGGTTTGATTATAGTGAAGGATTTCATGATTATGAAATGAAATGGTGTAGAGATTTTATTGAATGGTCAGTTGATGGTAAAGTTATTAGAAGAAATGAGAGACAAGAGGGGGTTGAATTTATTAAAAAGCCAATGTCTTTGAGTGGTTCAGTTTGGGATGCTAGTATGGTTAAAGATGGAGAATGGGCTGGGGATTATGATGGTGTTGATGCACCTTATGTTTGTGTCTGGAAGGATGTTCGTGTTCCGTTGTTAACTGAAGTGGCTGTGGCGGTGACTCCGGTGGAGGCGGATCCTGAGGATGAGGAATCTGTGAAGGTTGATTTTAGGAGTTTCTTTTAAGTGCTTAAATCTGCACTGGTGTGTGTCTTGTTCGATGTGTAGCTTGAATTTTCTGCTTGCATTGTGGTGGTGTTGTTTGTGGTATGTTTGATTTTAAGAAGTCATTTGCTGAAGAATTTCTGGTTTGTTATTTATTGGACTTTAATGCCTTAAACCGGAGATGTAATGTACATTCTTTTTGAACCATTATTTGGGGCATACAATAAAATTTTGGGGCATACATAATAAGACAAAAATCAGGTTGGAAATAGTGTTTCTAGGGTATCCCTTATCCAACCTATTTTCATAATTACAAAAATAACCCTGAATGATTAGTGGTTAATTAGTGTTAATTTAAATGATTAGTTGTTAATGATTGGAGTTAGGATTAGAGTTTAATTTAGGATAATAATTTTTTTTTTTAAATAGAGTGAGTGAGTGAGTAGAAAAAAGAGGAAGAAGAAGAAGAAGAAGAGGAAGTAGAAAAAAAAAACTTTTTTTTTCTTTGAGATTTTTGTGATTGTTGATAGATGTGTGATCCAAATTCGAGTGAGGAAGGTGAATCTTCATCACGTAAACCTAAGAAAATACATATCAATTACGATGGGAGATCCGGAGATGGCTTATTTGTTGGATTATGAAAATGATTTTACCCAAACACAATCTCAAACTCAACTTTTTTCTCAAGCTCAAGATGATGACTTTTTGGGGCCAAATCCCGAAGATGAGTACATGGATGAGGAACCCAATGCTAATAATACATAGGTATGGTTGTAGATGTTGTTTAATGTCCGTTTTGTAGCTTGAATTCACCAAAAGTTTTGATTTTTGTATATAGTTCGTAACAATGAGTTAGGTTATTGTGAGATAATTTGTATGCGAACCTTGATATATAAACAGTTAGATTTAATCATTTTAGTCCCCAATAAGCCGAACGCATATATGACAAGTAGTTCAAACTTTTCAATTCAACACGAATGAGCCGAACTTGAAAGATCGGCTTTCAAAGAGTATTGCGAATGAACTTAACCTAACCCAAACGATAGTGAAGTCTACAATGGAGAACATTAAGGTCCAAATTAAACTCATTCAAATCAATGAGATATTATCGTCATCTTTAAGAGAATGAAAATACGAAAACAACGCAAAAAGAATGAGGCCATTCCGACATCGGACGAAGAAGTTATGGCCAAAATAAAATCTAAAAACTTGAGTGTACAGAGATAAGTTCGGCTGATAACTCATCATCACGAGTTAGCCGAACCTGGAGCCCAAAAATCAAGATTTTCAAGTGTTTACAGAGATAAGTTCGGCAAAAGTAATCTAATCGAGTCGTAGAACGACAACCACCAGGGTAAATTTCACTTGTTAGGTTCGGCCGGGAAAGGTTGGCAAGGTATTAGCCGAACCTGACACTGTTCTGGGACATGTTTGGACGCAAAATTGACTTTTATCTCAAGGAGAAACGGTTTAGGAAGGATTCTAAAGCCTAACTTTGAGAGCTCTATATAAGAAAATCCTTAAGAAGAGATCTTTCAATTTTTATCATCTCTTTACACCACATTTTATCATTCATATTATCTTCCACATCATAAAAATACATCCAAAGCTCTAAAACGACATGCATCAATTTTTGAGAAGAAAAATCAAGTTAGAGGTTCACGATCACCACCCTATTCATCATCCCCTCCCCCTCCCACTACAATCTTCATCATAACCTCATACTACACCCTTATTTTCATCATTATCATCCTCTTGTTCTACCAAAGAAACATCCGCCCCCGTATGCAAGTTTTTGGAGCCAGCACCTCGAGGTTTGAGATTTTTTGAATTAGAAGTAGTCCACCTTAATTAATTTTCCAAAATAAATAAAGATGACTCTACTAAACAATGTGATAAGTCACCTATAAATGAACAAGTTTATAGGATGCTATTATCCATATACAGAGTAGGGTTCGGCATATTCGATATTTATCGAGTGAGTTTGAACAATGTGCCGAACAATGTAGGATTATTAAGTAATCGTATCCAAGTTCTACCGATTAGCATAAAAAACAATTATAAGCCGAACACTCCGGGTTCTGCTCATTCGATATTCAAAATATAACAATGGTATTCAAGTTCTACCGGTTATCATACAAAATTTGTTGTGCCGAACTCATTGGTTCGGCTCATACGATATTCAAAATATAACAAATTTTAAGCCGAACCATTCTTAAATGCGTAAAAAAAAAAAAGTTCTACCGCACGACATTTTATTAGAACACTACCCCGAAACTAACAAAAACCTAGACGAATCATCGATTACATGTCAAATCAACGAAATACGCAAAAAATAAACAATGGGTTTGTGGAAATACCTTTCTATGCAATTTTAAAGAATCGGCCTCTTTTCTCCCTCCAACACCAATCGATCCACTATCTACTTCATCTCGCATCTTTTCCAAAAAGCCTAGATTGAGATGCTCTGGAAGCAACACCAGGATTCAACACCGTATTTCTAGGGCATCGCTTAACACGAGGTGCATGTATGTGTTTAATCGAGTACTTAATCGAACAAATTTTCCAAATTTTCGAAATTTTGGAGAAGAAAATGAGAAGAAGAGGGAGAGAGAAGGGTTTTGGTTTTAAAACTTTTAATTTAATTTTTTTTTTGTTTAAGTAACCGTTTTAGGATTAATGAGTGAGTTAATTAGTGGGAAAGTTTTAGGATTAGAATTTAATTAAGTGGAAGGGTAGTAATGTAATTTAAACTATATGAGGGTATTACAGTAACTTTAACATCTCTAGAACATCCCTTAGCAGTTTGCATTGGATGGCATAGCAGTTTGCATTGGATGGCATCATAAGTCTGTATGCCCCAAAATTATCCTGTATGCCCCAAATTAGGATTCTTCTTTTTCGAAGTAACTTCGTTTTCAACAACACAGATTTTAATACTGGTCTGATGTTATTTGGGCCTGGAAGAGTCTGTACAAGATAAGACTGGAATTATGCATATCACCAGTGCACTTGGGAAATATGGAAAGGAGAGATGCAAGTGCGTGCTCCCGAAAAGCTTAACACCATATATTCTTGAAAACTTAACATGAATGAGTCCCTAGGGCTTGAAATTGCATACTCTGTATTCTTGAAAAACTTAACACGATAAATAAGGAAAAACAATGTGTGTCCCTTTAATCTAAACCTT
Source organism: Papaver armeniacum (assembly GCA_023531295.1). Classification (NCBI taxonomy): domain Eukaryota; kingdom Viridiplantae; phylum Streptophyta; class Magnoliopsida; order Ranunculales; family Papaveraceae; genus Papaver; species Papaver armeniacum. The sequence goes on along the minus strand of JAJJWW010004701.1, from coordinate 20,016 downwards.
GATCTCTTTTGTATTACGAAAAAAAAATGTTCCTCCCGCCTGATTAAGATTGGTCTAAAACCCTGTATATACGATATCCTAAATAACAACAGAAAACGGTTCGACTGGGGAAATAAAAGAGACGGAGATGATATCAGTTATGGTAGGGGATGCACATAATCGAATGGTCATTTCTTTTTCTTTCCACCCTTTCCTCCTTTAGAAGAAGTTCCTGCCTTAGAAGCTCCTGCGGATGCTGAAGATGACGATGCTGCCGCCTGTTTTTTGTTTCTTCCTGGGTGCCTTGGAACCATGGCTGCAACCTGATGCATCATATCTTTCCCTGCACAACATTCCGAAACCGGGGTTGCTTGAGACACACAATTGAAAACAAAGAATCAAAAGATCAATACTGTACAAAAACTAGTACCCATGATATGGTAAAAAGAAATTCACACCGAAGAGTCAGACCATGGAAATTGTTGTTTCTTAGCCAGCTAGGTTTACTTTTAACATGTTGTGGTTGTCCTATGTTTGTGACACCTGCCTATGATGTAGGCCAAATTTACTTAAAGGTATTTAACTTACACCTAGCAAAAATTGAACAACAACGCAGTGCATGCTACTGTATAAGGTATTTATTAATTAACATTATAAGGCAGTGCATGCTACTATATACACTGTTTTATGACGCCAATATTGAACAACAAGCACAAATTGATACTAAGATTTAAAGCAAGTGATGCACAAACTTAGAAGCAAGAATAACAATAGGAAATCCTTACTCGATTTGATATCCGGATTACACAGAGTACCATCTTCTCTTTTGAGTTGTACCCTAACTCTTCCTACTTGCATGAAGTCACGAGGATATGCCTTATTGATCTGATTGATACATACAAGATCAGAAAGTCAACCAATAAAACATCAAATGCTATTCAAATTACATGGGTCTAGCAAGATTTAGAAAGAAAGAAACAAGAAGATATACCTCAATAGCATATGGGAGCTTTAGGGCGCCACAGCAATCCCCAATCTCAATGCAGGTGGATCTTCACAGCCCTTGCTTGCACTTATCCTCCTTCCTTGAGCAAGTGTCTTTTGGAATTAATGTATATAGGATAAAACACCACCCACTTCTTAATATTAGCTACGGAATCATCTATCTCTGCATATCATGAATTGATTTTGAGATTTGCATTCATGAGCATGAGACAGAAGAAGAGTTCCAATCCAGGTGGAATTCATTAATATATTCTGGTGCAGAACGAGTGGTTGCAAGGTTTATACTGTATGCGGGGCATGTATATGGACAGGAATTCTTTTGTGCAGGTCTTTCAGCTGGTCAAGGAAGTTTCTTAACAAGTATTTCAACAGAACTATACCATTGTGTCAGTTTGTATGAGAAAGTATTAATAATTCAGCGCGAGAAGGAAAAACATCAAGATTCTTATTCTAGGCAAACAAAACCAGTATTGCACACAATATGGCCTGCGGAAGCCCAAGCATCAGAGAGATACACCAGAAAAGTCTTCCTGTTGTTCCAGGATCTCTTCGCATCATCTTTTGATAATGTTAAACCATGCATTGTTAGACACGATATTTCAGATAATGCCGTGAAATGTAGCTGTAAAAAATTTGAGTTCATGGGTATTTTATGTGCTCATCCCCTAAAAGTGTTGCTTACCCGGAGGTTGCCTGATATCCCAATACAGTATTATTCAAATAGGTTGACAAAAATGCAAATTCTGGTGCTCTAGTAAACAATGATAATCAGTCGTTTCATCTTGATTCTTGTTCATACCTTAGCTGTGAAGGGTTCAAACAGTGAAAAACCTAGCGCATTTGCCAAAAGTATACTGACACAAGCACTAGAAGAGACAGACATATTTCTGGAAATTGATTTCAATCAGCTGAAATCTCTTGAAAGGGCATTTGGGGATGAAGAAACTGTTACACACCATGGGATTAGTGGAAAACCAAAGGGAAGATAATAGAGGCTGAAGGAAATGGAACTTAATCTTGTCTGAGACCAAATTATGCAGTTAGCAGATGGAAAAGTCAAAACAGCTTCCAGAACAAACAAGGTGAATAAGATCTTAGGGGTCTCCTTATATTTATTGGGGTTTACATACTAGCATCAAGCAACACATCAAATTTGTATAAAACTAATAATAATCAATCAAAATATAACATCTGACATTGAAAAGTAAACCACAATTACCCTAATCTGATATGAATTTGGGGAAACAAAACCCTAAAAAGAAAACCGAAATCAAAATTTAACGTTATAGATCAAGAGTTCTGTACCTTTCAACATGGTGATTTGAAGCAGCAACTAAAATAAAAATCAGCGCCGGAAATCTGAGGAGTTTTGGTATCTCGATCGATCGATCGAGGGACAGAGAAAGCGCAAGTTAGATTTTGAGAAGAATTGTCTGAGACTCTCTGATGGATGGGAGTCTAAAGAGAGTATTGCATGTTGTTGGGCTCGATCAGTACCTCCTAATATAATGGGCCGATTTTAGAAAAAATGTGCTCAATGCACTCCGGGTGAATTCCAAGTCTCAGACTCTCAGTGATTCGGATGCACGTGATATTCCATTTGGATTATAGTAAATGTAAAAATTAATTATAAATGTTTATAAAATGTGTGTAGGAAATTCTTTTTTGATGGAATCGAAGAAATGGTGATTTTATTTTCTTTTCTGAAGCACGGGATTTATTAAGTTACTCAAGGACTATTGCACGAGGAAATATAACACCCCAAGATTCATTAATTACACTTAGATTGGTAAGCCAAGAATCTACAATAACATGATATTGGGGCATAATAACAGTCTTCAGATCAAAATTGCATCGGCGGCGGATGTTGGTGTTGAAGGTTGAAAGGCCTTCGTTCAATGCTTTTCACAAGAAAAACTGTATTTTGATGGGTACAACAGTATCCGCAAGAACTCGGATGGAGTTAGAGGGGTCCGATGTAATTGATTAAAGTTGCTAGTCATGCATTTGTATCTTGATGCTACGGTTAACTGCCTGAATGATGTGTCTGCACCTTTGTTTTTCGTCTTGATCCATAACTTCACATGAGTCTTTAACTTTGATCGAGTCTAAAGTAGAATTTACTCTGTCGTTGACGAAAGAAGTGATAAAGCTGCAATTACAAAAGCTGCAAAAACTATGACTAAGAAACAAACGAATTACAGACTCAACATAGCTAACGCTAAGAAACTAAAGTTACTACGGCAATTAAGTAACTTAAAGTAAATAAAACTGCAATGATACATAAGGTATTACTGACTTTCACTTATACTAAACTAAAGAGAATTGATAAGGGGAGCTAAATTACTAACTGAACTAGGACTCAAAACCACTGCACTAGAGACTCTAACAAATAAAATTCGAAGACAATTTACTAAATACTAAAAGCAATAAGTTTGGATTTAAAAAGGTCTACCTAAATTAGAAACTATATTTACACTCTTGTGATGCAATTGCAGTTGTGATACGATTGGAAAGAACTACTAGGGTTTTCATGAAAATTGCTTATATGGATGCTTAAGAATATGTTGCATGATTCTTTGAGATGGCTTTCTCAAGGACCACAAAGACACATAAATGGTTAAAGAATTTGAAACTCATTTGTTATTGGCGATGATGAGTCGATAACATGAAAATTTAATTTGGCATGTCCTAACTTGACTTTGCTCAAGAAGAAATTCAAGAGTTCTAGAATCAAAAGGATGGTGATGATTTATTCCAAATTGCCACATAAAACCCATTAATAACGCCATCATATTGGTTAGGACAAACCCAGTATAGAGAAACCAAATCTACCTCATATTACATAATTGTTGCTTTGTGATAAATCCCATAGTCAAACCAAAAAGGACTGTCCCAGCACTTCCCATTCAGGATGACATAGAACTTAAACTAGCTAAGGTAAATTCAAACATCTGCAAACGCTTTGAAAAACATTAAGAAATACAAGGCACACACTTCAACGGGAAAACTTCGTTGAAAAAATCTACCCACAACGACAAAGAACAACTAAATAGCCAACTGACCACGTGGGAAAACAAGGAAGTTGAAGGCCTCCAATAAAGAGAAAATAGACAACTTATTAAACCTAAAATATAAATTAAGGTAAGATCCTTCCGTTGATAAAATCAAACAGGTGTAGACCAAAACAACCCAAGATACAAGGGGTTAGGTGACAAATTTCAAATCGAACTAAGAGCAATTGACAAGAATCAAACAGCAACAGGGGAAGGTAAATAGGGAGCAGGTATGAAGTTTACTAATAATTAGAAGAATTCACTATTGGGGTTTATCAAGATTGAAGTTATAAGGTTATAAAAGAATGATGGTATGACAAGCATCGATAGAATCATTGATCTGAATAGGGTTTTGGTTAAGATCATAGGCATCATATGTATACAAAACTACACGAGAATCGCCAAAGAGCAGCAAGAAATACCTTTTGATCAAATATAACGCAGCTGAGAACTCGAAGAATCTGGTTGACCAAAGCGGATCTTCGATTTGATTGAAATAAAAATTCAGCATCCATTGATTGAAGACTCCCATTAGAAACAATCGTATCATACAAATCCAAGAAGAAACAGCGTTAGAGAGATCATATCTTCATAGGGACAACAAACCCGAAGATTTAGCCGATTAGATTGAAGAAATCCGGCTAAGAAATTTTAAGGTTTTCTCTAGTTTTCGTGGTGGGGTTTTAGTTGGAGAGTCAGTTTAAATTTTTCTCACAGAGTTCTGTACTAATGATGATTGTTTGTCAATAGATGAATTTTAAGTGTTCATGTGGAAAAACTTATTTGCTAAAAATAAAACCCATAAAAACGCTTTCCCATAATAAACCGGTTATTTTTGGAGTTTTTCTTCATCTCTTCTGGTTTTTGCCTCTGCCATGAGTGGCTAAATGGTCGTTCATCGGTTCTGATGGCTAGGAAACACATGAAATCCTTAATAAGTTGTTAGATTTGATTCTTGATTCGATACATAGAAGATTAATTTTATATTTGAAGCAAGAGTTTGTGGTGATCGTAGTCTTTTCTGTATCAAACCCATTCTCACTTATCTGCAACAAAATCAGATTGAGTATTGATTCGATATAAAGGAAGCTCTATTTTAAATTGGAAAATGAAGTTAGCGTAGGTTTAATTAATTTATAAAAGAAGTTTAATTTTCTATTAGAAAATGAAGTTAGTGGAGGTCTCACTTTAAATGTCTTCTCACATGAGTCTATCTGAAACTCTCCAAGATTGTTGTCGGGTACGTAATGGGTTTTAGTAGTGGTAAGATATTTAATTTTAAATTTCTACCATTTTCCAGAATCCAATTAATTGCTTATCACTTTCAATTAAAATAATATTCCTTGTCATCTGTAAGAATTTCTCACCAAAACTTACGTCTGGATTAAATTTTACTTTGTTTCTCCTATCCCACATGCCGAAAATGATGATTATTTTCTTCAGTTTCTCTATTCAGATTTATATAATTGAATGTTTTATTTCAAACCCTAACCAATTTCACCTACTTATACTCTGGATGAAGAAGTTTTTTTTACCCACGTTGTGCAATTTGTTTCCCTGTAACCTGTCATAACCCCTTTCTCCTGAACAATTCAAGTCATATTACCAAAACCAGTAGCTTCTAGCTGAGTCTTTGTATCACCATGTATGTTTTTTGGCATGGTGATGCTTCACAAACAACAAACTAACCTATATATTTCTTGAATTTTAAAAGTGGTAGACAATTCAATCTCAATGAAATCATCCCCTAAAGATACTGGACAATGAAAATTCATGGATTGGATGTTTGTCGGGGAAGATTTATTGAACATGTTGATAGAAATAGCTGGGATGTCAGAAATGCCTTGCTATTTGGTGGTATTTCAATGCGGAAAGTCGGTGATTAGATTTATATAATCAGGTTTCAGATGGGATATGAAATGCATATAGTTTTATATATAGCTACAAGGAGAGTATTTTGGTGATCTTTTTTGTATCAATAAATGGGAACAATCAGAGAACTTAGTTACTTGGAATCCAAATCAAGAAATTATTTTCATCACAGTGTACAACTCGAACCCTGCTCAAGTTACTAGTGATAACTTAATAAGATATTTAGCTATGGGTAACATCCTATCTTCTTTGTTATCTTGTTCGTAAGGTTAATAATGGAAGCTTCTCTATCAAAGTAAGAGTAAGTATTAGATTCGAAAATGGCTTAAGTTCAAAGGTAATTGTGGAAATTGAGATGTGTGGATTTTGTGACCTCATTGGACACAAGCTTCAAAACTGTAAACAATACTTGAAACGTTTAGATAATGAGTGTGTTAGCTAGGAAAGTAATTCATTTCCATGTCATAATGTCGCATCCAATGTGCTTAATCCCTATGCACCACCATTTTACAATAGCCTAATGTGCAAATACATTTTTATATGTGGAAAGTAGCAACTAAAAAAGATAAACCAGACCAGCTATTTAACTTTATAAGTGGCCAGTGGAATGAAGCCGCTTCTTCACAAACTACACGAAATCAGGGAATTTGTAACGCCCGATTTTGTAACGTATTTTTATTAAGTAATGTTGTATCGACGTTGGTAACTTTGTAACGTCGGATAATCGTTGCAATAATTGGTATCTGTTTCAGATTTTCGGGAGGGTTGTGGGTAATTACCTTCCTATCCTCAACTTAAATTGCCAAGTTACATTGTTACCTCCATTACTACTATTAGCGCCTCTATTACTACTATCAGCTCCCAATTTCATCTCACACTCAAGGCCTACCCAGCCTCCTAACGATTCTGGCTTTTTTCTCCAACATTTTTTTTTCCCATTATAACTCTTCATTTTAATTACCGAAATCGAAAAAAAACTAAAATCAACGAAATTAGTTTTTTTTTTTTTTATTATTATTGTGCGAAAATTAAAAGAGAATAAATATGTCGATAACAACTAAGAGCCCGAGACATTTCTCCACCCATTTCCTTTTCCTATCCGTCCATTTTACTCCGTCGATTTGAGCTTCGAAACATCGAGATGCAAATTATAAAACTTCATTAACAACACGAATCAGTCAATTTTTTCGTGAATCATCGATGTAACCCTAAATTTAAGTTGAATCGATCTCTAATAGAAGTTTTGACACTGATTCACAATATTGGAAATGCAAATCTGGGTTATCATCATCTAAGGTATTTCATTTATTTATTTTTCTCTGAATCATAGTTTTTTCAACATTTGGGGGTTTAATAATTTTACAAATTGGAGGTTATAAACTATTGGTTTTGAATTTGAATGATGCAATTTCTGATGGTGTTTATGAACATCTATATCTTTTAGATTTACATGTGATTGTATATTTTAGGTTTATGGTTTTTGTGTTTGTTGAGTGTGATTAAGAAGCTTTGTATATGCCATTGTGGATGTTGCGGTACATTGTATTATTTTTAAGAATATCTCAGTGTACTTTGTAGGTTTAGTTGATAATTAGACTGAGTCAGACATAGTATTTTACTTGTTTGTAGGATGTCACAATTTGTTTATAGGTGTTGATGGTGGTTTTTAAACAAGGGGTAAAATCGTAAAACCCCATGACCTAGTGTTACCCGAAACACATTAAATAAGAGCATTCAACTCAGGTGTAAATAATTAATAGGGGTATTTTTTCAAAATACCCAGTTAGGGTTTTTCAACACAGAACCCTAATTCCAAAAACCAAGCCGCATCTGCGCACCATGGCAACCATGCAAAACAAGCCGCATCTTCACGCACCATGGCAACAATGCCAAACCAAGCCGCATCTCGCGCACCATGGCAACAATGCCAAACCAAGCCGCATAATCGCGCACCATGGCAACCATGCCAAACCAAGCCGCATACCGCGCACCATGGCAACAATGCCAAACCAAGCCGCATACTCGCGCACCATGGCAACAATGCCAAACCAAGCCGCATCATCGCGCACCATGGCAACCATGCCAAAACAAGCCGCCTACTGCGCACCATGGCAACCATGCCAAAACAAGCCGCATACTGCGCACCATGGCAACAATGCCAAACCAAGCCGCATACTACGCACCATGGCAACAATGCCAAACCAAGCCGCATATCGCGCACCATGGCAACCATGCCAAAAACAAGCCGCATATCTGCGCACCATGGCAACAATGCCAAACCAAGCCGCATATCTGCGCACCATGGCAACAATGCCAAACCAAGCCGCATACTCACGCACCATGGCAACCATGCCAAAACAAGCCGCATACTGCACACCATGGCAACAATGCCAAACCAAGACGCATACTGCGCACCATGGCAACCATGCCAAAACAAGCCGCATACTGCACACCATGGCAACCATGCCAAACCAAGCCGCACCCCGCACCATGGCAACAACGCCAAATTCCAAGCCGCTATGACTTTGGCACACGCCCAACATAGCGCCCTAGGTTTGCAAGACTTGCAACTAGGTCAACATGGCTGCACGTGCCATTGGCACATGCCAAAACGTGTCGCAAGCCATATTTCCAAGTCGCTATGACTTTGGCCCACGCCAAACATAGCGCCCTAGGCTTGCAAAACATGCAACTAGGTCAACGGCCATGCATGCCATTGGCACATGCCAACATGCTCGCTAGCTAGTTTCCTATCAAAACCACGGCCCTAACGGCCACGCATGCCATTGGCACATGCCAACATGCTCGCTAGCTAGTTTCCCTATCAAGGTCACGGCCCTAACGGCCACGCATGCCATTGGCACATGCCAACATGCTCGCTAGCTAGTTTCCCTAGCGAAATCACGGCCCTAACGGCCATGCATGCCATTTGGCACATGCCATTTGGCACATGCCATTTGGCACATGCCAACATGCTCTTCTTGCTTTCCCTAGAAAAAATCACGGCCCTAACGGCCACGCATGCCATTGGCACATGCCAACATGCTCGCTAGCTAGTTTCCCTATCAAGGTCACGGCCCTAACGGCCACGCATGCCATTGGCACATGCCAACATGCTCGCTAGCCGCCCCTAGCAAAATCACGGCCCTAACGGCCACGCATGCCATTGGCACATGCCAACATGCTCGCTAGTCTGGTTTCCCTATCAAGGTCACGGCCCTAATGGCCACGCATGCCATTGGCACATGCCAAACACACACGCCGGTAGCCTAACTTGCAAACCGTGCAACCTACCACCAAGGCATTTGATAGGGTGTAGAATACATCCTATTTACTATCTAGTAGTTTATGTTTTCTTTGCTATTTTTAAATGTAAATTATGTATTTTACGCTTGTTTTGAGTTTTATAGCTACTATGGAGTCGCACGGAGGAAAAGAAGAAGAAATCACCCAATTTAAGTCAAAAGGGCAAAAAGGTCATTTTACAAAGCGATTGATATATGGAGCCCAGCCAAGGTTAAGGGCAACTCTTTTGGGAGGAATACTAGACACGAGACCAGCAAATGTTAAGGGGTTGCTAGATGGTTAGCCCTTAGCAAGGTAAACTGAATCTTGAATAACCAACCTTATTCTTATACCCTAAAATCGACTCATTCCTCTCATTCATAAATCCCACCGAAATTAAGAAGAAGAGAAGAAATAAAACAATGGGGCTGCGCTATTGTCTCGAGAGAGATCGAAGTAAGGATTAGAAACGAGAGAGGAGATTGAATTTGAGAGAAAATCGATGATGGTTTGGGGTCTGGAATTGAATCAAAACAGAGATGAGTTCAATTGATTGTCTTCTTTGTTTAATTTGAGAAATGAAATTGGATCCGAAATCGAGAGATTGGAGGGGATTAATGGGTTTGATTGGTTGATAAATCAAGATAGAAAAGAAGATCGAAACTCGGAAGATCGGACAGAAATTGAAATTAGGGTTCGAATTGATGATTTAAGGTTTCACTGAATCGAGAGACAAGGAAGGAGTTGGTCTCTGATGTGGAGATATGGATTGGTATGAGGTTGTATTTTAGGGTTTGTGTGGCTGTAATCGAATGGGAGGATTGATGGAACTGTTGATTCAAGGTGGAATTGAAGATGAAGATGTTTCTCCAGCGGTGGTAGTAGAGATCGAGAATGAAGATTCGTTGCAGTGAACCAAGATGCAGGGGTTCTGTTTTGCAATGTTGATGTTGTTGGTGCAGGGAGAAGATGAACCTGATGTTGGAGAAATTGAATTACGGAGTTGGGTGTTCACTGGAAATGATGTTAGTGGTCTCTATAGGACGGAATGTGGCTTGAGACGAGTTGTTGCTGATTCAATTGAGCTGAGTCAATTGAGCTAAGAAGTAACAAAAGAATTGGTGACTCAACAGAGGAATAAGAAGCAGCTTGGAGATGATGTAGTCATGGGTATGTGGGTTTTTTGAGTCAGAACAGATGGATATTGGAACCAGGATTGAGACGAAGAACACTGAAAAAGGGTAATGGGTCTAAATGCGGCGGGGAGTGAGGCGTGGCAAAGTGCGGTGCGATTCATGGAGGAGAAGCTACAGGTGCAGGGTCATTTGAAATAGAGATTGCAGGTATGCAAGGAAGCTGAACAAGAAGGCACAGGTGATGTTGGAGAAATGGCATTGCAGGTTAGAGTTGTTGAATGTATGGTAGCTGCAGCGGAGTGCCTGAGAGTCGAAATGTGTCGGAGCTGAGTATGAAGCTTCGGGTGGTTTCTTTGTGGTGAAGTTAGGTCCAGTGGTAATGCAATGTGTTGGATTGCGGTGGAGTAATGAGCTTGCAGAGTGGATAGTGAATCGCAGTTTGCAAGTGAATATCTTTGTGCAATGAATGGTGTAGTACTGGAATGTGGCATTACGAGTTGAAATAGCGGGATCTGGTGGTGAATCGGGAAGCTAGTTGAAGCTCAATTGCTACTGCCCGGTGGCTTGGGAGAGTAAAGCGGTACAGTGATGCAATTGGCCCGATAGCGAGAATGGTGGTTGTTGCTCGAAAAATGTTCTTGAAGTGTGCATCGAGTTGATGTTGCGGGTTTTGATGGCTTTCGAGCTTAAGACGAGAGAAATGGATGGCAGGAGGTATTGCAGTGTTAATGGCACAACAAAGTGGTTGACTATTGTGTTGTTGTTAAGCTCAAGATGAGCCGATGCTTGAACTAGTCAAATGGTGGAACCGAGATTATGAAATGACAAATGAAGCTATGTGGATGTGCCATGGCAGGATATGGGATAGAAGAAGGCGGAGAGCCATCATGGTCGGGCAATGCGGCTATGATGCACAAGGATGGTGCTTCACGATGTTTGGCCCGTCTGGCTTGGCCTTGGCCTCGCTAAGTTAAATCATCCAAGGCGGGAACGACTCCATCTAACTCGGTCTTGACCGACCCCGACTCACCCGACTTGACCCGTTTTGACTCAGTGCCTTGACCCGAGTTGACTCGACCGATCCGACCCGTTGACCGGTGACCGGGTGGACTTTTCCGGTCACCTGAGCTACTTTCCGGCGACTATTCCGGCCATAATCCCAGTTTTCCGGCGATCAAAAATTCCAGATTTTCTATGGATTTCTCTCATGGGTGTGAAGACTTGGACTAGGAATTGGATGGAGAATTGGGCTCAAACTTGGAAAGAGAAGATGGAAGAGTTGAGAAAGCTTGGATTTGGAAATTGAATTGCAAAAGGAAAAGGATTCTAATCCTTGGAAGATTTGGAGAATATTGAAGCCTATAAATAGAGAAGTTCTCTATATCTTTTACACACATCTCTACACACAACAATTCTCTTTTCTTATTCTTTGTGTGAACTCTTTAACATGAGTAGCTAATTTTATTATTGATTGAGGATGAATTCCTAGTTCTTAATTTATGTTTTGAGTTTTTGTTTTCAATTCTATCTTGAAGTTTTCACATGATTATCGTTTGTTTTTACTAATAGGAATGATCTTAAAGACATTCATGATTGATTGATAGATTGTTTAGGTGGCCAACTAAATTGATTTGTCGATTTAATCTAAAGCTAGTGAAAGTTAGGGATAAGTAATCGTTTCTTGACTCTTTACATAAGTAGCAAACACGAGACCTTGCGGAGGGATTCCGTGGAGCGATTGTGTGTAGAAACAACGCTAGAAAGTGAACCAAGCGAACCGAGTTTAACTACTAGTACTAAACCTAAATTCATAAGTCTTAATGCATTCGAGGGAATTACATCTTGTAAGCGAACCTCGGGGTGGTTCTTTTGAATAGAATCGATAACTAAGCGGACCTGTTGCTCGGTGAAATTAGGGATTTTGGGGCTAGCTAAGCGGACTGTTATCCTACGGTTGGTGATAATCATGACTTATAACAAGTAGAAAAGAACATAACTTGATTCATTGTTTTGCGACGAAGAAGGATTCCTTGGTCTTGTCTCTCTTATTGATTTCAACTTTACCTTTTAATTGCTTTGTTTATTTTCTTTTGCTTTATATATCCCCCCTTTGTGACAATTTTTACAACTAGAATCTCTTGCTCCTCGTGGGAACGAACTTGACTTCCATTATATTATTTTTAATTGAGTGGAAATAAGATATTAATTTGATTGCACCTACGACACGCATCAAATTTTGGCGCCGTTGCAGGGGAGCAACGGGCGATTTTTAGTTGTTTTTGTTTTTGTTTTTGCTTTATTCTTGCTTTGTTAGATTCTATACCGTATCTAACTTAGTTTTCGAGAATCTTATTTCAGGTGCTATACCTTTGGTGAATGCTTAAAGAGGGCAGACCGAGTCCAATACGTCTTCGATCCGGCAATCAACTAAGGGATTTCATTCGAGCGGTTAACACTCCACTTCCTCCGTCTTCATCAAGTGATTTCACAGATTCGGACAAAGAGGAAGAAACAATGGCTGATCGTACACTCAAGGACCTAGCTTCTCACAAGCTTGACACACAACAATGGTGTATCCAAACCGACTCAACCTTCGATATCAAGCCGGGGTTGATTAGAGAGTTACCAAAGTTCCATGGCATGGTGAATGAAGATCCAAACAAACATCTTATGGACTTTTATACCACAGTCGTGGCTATGCTTCCACCGGGAGACTAATGAGGATGGAGCAATGTTGAAAGCTTTCCCGTTTTCTTTGGCGGGCAATGCTAAGGAATGGTTATATTATTTGCCTTCCTAAGTATCACAACATGGAATGGGATGAAGAGACTTTTCCTCGAGAGATATTTTCCCGCATCAAAAGCTACTCAAATTCGCAAGGAGATTTGTGGGATGAAGCAAAATGTGGGAGAGTCATTGTATGAATGTTGGGAGCGATATAAGAGATTGGTGGCAAGCTGTCCACATCATCAATTTAGTAACGTTATGATACTCCAATACTTCTACGAAGGACTCCAACCAAGCGATAGATCTCTTCTTGACGCCGCGGGTGGTGGTGCACTAGTGAACAAGACGGTCGCCCAAACTCACAGAGTTGATTGAAAGCATGGCGGAGAACTCGCAACAATTCTACACAAGAGATGAACCCATGGTTAGGCGAGTGCATGAAGTTAGTGATTCATCATCACATCTTGATCAAAGAATGAGTAACATGGAGATAATGATTCAAAGGATGGCCGCGGTTATTATTCCGGATAATGAGACCGAACAAGTGAATGCTTTATATCCAAATCAAAGGTCAAGGTACGATCCATACTCGAATACTTACAATCCCGGGTGGAAGGATCATCCTAACTTTAGTTATGCAAACAAGCAAGCGGAGGCTCCTAATCCATATGCACAACAAGGTGGTTTCCAACAATCACGCTTTCAACCTCATCAACAATTCCAACCTCAAGTGAAGGAACAAGGATCTTCGATAGATGATAAGCTTAATGTCATGATGCAAAGTATTACGTCATTGTTTCAACAAAATCAACAAAAGACCGATTCGGCAATCAAGGATTTACAAATTCAAGTGGGGCAATTAGCGACCGATGTGAACTTATTGAAAGCGCAAGCGTCCACAAAACTTCCTTCACAACCATTTGTTAATCCAAGAGAGAGCGTTAATGCGATTACTTTGAGGAGTGGGAAACAAGTGGAGCAACCAAATCAACAAGATAAGGTGTATGATGAGAAGAGGAAATTGAAACCGCACCAAAGGAGAATACATCCCCAACCAACCAACCCGAGGAGACGGTTCCTACTTTCACAACTCCACCCCGTTCCCTAGCCGATTTGCTAAATCAAAGAAAGACTTGGAATACATGGATATTTGGGAGATCTTTAAGAAAGTACAAGTCAATATTCCACTCATAGAAGCTATTCGTCAAATTCCTCGTTGTGCAAAGTTCTTAAAGGAGTTGTGCATGAAGAAGAAAAGGTTGAAAGGGAATGAAGTCATGAGTGTGGGGAGAATGCTTCGGCGTTTATTCTCAAGAAACTCCCACAAAATTAAAGGACCCCGGTAGTTTCAATATACCTTGCACAATTGGTAAAACAAGGTTTACTCGAGCTTTGCTAGATTTGGGAGCATCGGTTAATGTTATGCCGTCTTCGATTTATGATTCTTTGAATCTTGGTCCTCTTAAGGAGACCGGGGTAGTTCTTGAACTTGCTAACCGATCTAATGTTTACCAGAAAGGGATTGTTGAGAATGTTTTGGTGCAGGTTAATGAGCTTGTATTTCCGGCCGATTTCTATGTCTTAGACATGAATGATGAAAATTCTTCCAAGTCTACACCTTTGCTATTGGGTAGACCATTCTTAAGCACCGCCGGAACAAAGATTGATGTCCAAAATGGCACCTTGACTATGGAGTTTGATGGTACACTCATCCACTTCAATATCTTTGAGACAACGCGATACCCTAGTAATGTGAAATCATGTTTTCCTGTGAAAGAGATTGATCCGGGCTAATGAATCGTGCAAAAGCTAAGTCGGGGCGTCGACTTTAAAACAAGCGCTTAATGGGAGGCAACCCATAGGTTTTGTATTTCTTATCCTTTTGCTTTTTGCTTTTTGTTATTTCTTTTTCTTGTTCCTTATCATGTTAAAATTTCCCACCTTGACTTTATTAGGAGGATTCAATTACATTGAGGACAATGTAAGGTTTAAGTGTGGGGGAATGGTTAAGCATGTATTTTAAAAAAAAATTACAAAAAAAATTAAAAAAATTTAACAAAAAAAAAAAAAAAAAGTTTTACTTAAAAACTCCAACTTTTAAAGATTTTAGAGTCACTAGCATACTTCTAGGTATGTTTACATAGAGATTTTGACCGACATAATTGAACTTGGAAATGTTAGAGAACTACATTCGGATTTCTTGCTTGTTAGAATGTTAAATAATGGATTTAATCATGCCGGTGATGCGAATTTGGTGCAGGGAGAAGGGCATTATTAGAGTTGCTGATCAATCATTAGTGGAGACTACCCGTATTCATATCATGAGAGGCACCGACCAGAATTCTTCCATCTACTAAAGAGCTTCTTTTGAGTGTGTGTCACCGTACGTTAATTCCGGGTAGAATGGTGAGCTACCCAACCTCCCACCAATAGAAGCACTACTCTTTGATCTCTTGAGTGCTAATTTTGTCAATCATAAGGGTGACGTCTATAGATGAAAGCCACCTTCTTGTAGTTCGATTTGCAGTTAGCACCATTCTCTCTCGCGACAACAACGGATCCATAGAAACACATTCATCATCAACAAGGAGCGACATCAAAATCTACAAGGAAAGTTGGAAAAGTTTAAGGTTTACAAGCAACGAGAAAAAGAGCAAATTTCAAATTCAAGTAAAGCAACATACAAATGAGCGGATTTTACATATATGTTGAAGACTTACAATACAATGAGGTAATTTTATATTCAAGTATGAAGACTTATTCATGAAAGCGAAGAAAATTAAAAGATGAGAATTTTTGAAGTTTATGATTTCAAGACGATACAAGTTGTGAAGAATCAAGCGGTAAAATACTTCTTCCACGGCCATGGTTTATTTTGTATTTAATTTCTCTTGTATTTAAAAAAAAAAATGAAAAAAGAAAAGAAAAGGAAAGAAAAAAAAAAGAGAGAAAAAAAAAGAGAAATATTTGTTTTGTTTTTATTTATTAAGCCGTGGGGAAGGAAAATATATAAGGAAGTTTCAAGCGACAAGGATTTAAGGTAAAAGAGTTACAAAGTGTTAAGGATTTATGAAATTCAAAGGTTTATCATCAATAATTGAAACCGAAGACGAAGACCAAGAAGATCAAGACGAGGAGCGGAAGACGTTTCTATTGGATGCCGTGAGAGTGGTGTTATCATAATTGGCGATCGGATGTGAAGGTGAGTAAGTAATCTCATCCTCAATAATAAATGGTTGATTTCCTTTCGTAGAGATCGTCAGAAAAAATGGTTTTTCAAAATGTTAAAAGATGTGGGTTTTTAAAAAATATTTGGAAGTTGTCCTTCCCACCATTCAACGTGTTGCAGGAATTCTCTCTTCATTCCTACCTGCACACATGTGAGAACCATAAAAAACCGTCTTTTTGAGTGCAATTATCATAAAATACTTTTGGTGAGGCGAAGTCGAGCGAAATGCTTATTGATCGTTTCTCAAACACGCGTTCTCTCATTATGGTGTGGTTATTTCTCACTCAACATTTAAGAACGAGAATATGTTCTTTAGTATTTCTAACTTCTTATTACTAGCATGCGAAACTCTATGTCTTCATAACTCTTTGGATGCTTGTGACGCCTGGAACAGCTTTGAAGTTGTGAGTTTTGGTTTGATTTGCTCGAGGACTAGCAAAGTCTAAGTGTGGGGGAATTTGATAGGGTGTAGAATACATCCTATTTACTATCTAGTAGTTTATGTTTTCTTTGCTATTTTTAAATTGTAAATTATGTATTTTACGCTTGTTTTGAGTTTTATAGCTACTATGGAGTCGCACGGAGGAAAAGAAGAAGAAATCACCCAATTTAAGTCAAAAGGGCAAAAAGGTCATTTTACAGGCGATTGATATATGGAGCCCAGCCAAGGTTAAGGGGCAACTCTTTTGGAAGGAATACTAGACACGAGACCGACAAATGTTAAGGGGCTGCTAGATGGTTAGCCCTTAGCAAGGTAACCAGATACTGAATAACCAACCTTATTCTTATACCCTAAAATCGACTCATTCCTCTCATTCATAAATTCCACCTAAAATTAAGAAGAAGAGAAGAAATAAAACAAATGGGTCGCTTATTGTCTCGAGAGAGATCGAAGTAAGGATTAGAAACCGAGAGAGGAGATTGAATTTGAGAGAAAATCGATGATGGTTTGGGGCTGGAATTGAATCAAGAACAGAGATGAGTTCGAATTGATTGTGCTGCTGTTTAATTTGAGAAATGAAATTGGATCTGAAATCGAGAGATTGGAGGGGGATTAATGGGTTTGATTGGTTGATAAATCAAGATAGAAAAGAAGATCGAAACTCAGAAGATCAGACAGAAATTGAAATTAGGGTTCGAATTGATGATTTAAGGTTTCACTGAATCGAGAGACAAGGAAGGAGTTGGTCTCGATGTGGAGATATGGATTGGTATGAGGTTGTATTTTAGGGTTTGTGTGGTTTGTAATCGAATGGGAGGATTGATGGAACTGTTGATTCAAGGTGGAATTGAAGATGAAGATGTTTCTCCAGCGGTGGTAGTAGAGATCGAGAATGAAGATTCGTTGCAGTGAACCAAGATGCAGGGGTTCTGTTTTGCAATGTTGATGTTGTTGGTGCGGGAGAAGATGAACGATGTTGGAGAAATTGAATTACGGAGTTGGGTGTTCACTGGAAATGATGTTAGTAGTCTCTATAGGACGGAATGTGGCTTGAGACGAGTTGTTCTTGATTCAATTGAAATGAGTCAATTGAGCTAAGAAGTAACAAAAGAATTGGTGATTCAACGAGAGGAATAAGGAGCAGCTTGGAGATGATGTAGTCATGGGTATGTGGGTTTTTTTTGAGGTACATGAGATGGATATTGGAACCAGGATTGAGACGAAGAACACTGAAAAAGGGTAATGGGTCTGTAAATGCGACAGGAGTGAAGCTGGAGCTGTGCAGTGCAGTTCATGGAGGAGAAGCTACAGGTGCAGGGTCATTTGAAATAGAGATTGCAGGTATGCAAGGAAGCTGAACAAGAAGGCACAGGTGATGTTGGAGAAATGGCATTGCAGGTTAGAGCTGTTGAATGTATGGTAGTATTAGTGAGTGCACGAGCCTTTGAGCCGAAGTGGGCTGGGAGTATGAAGCTTCGAGGTGGTTTCTTTGTGGTGAAGTTAGGTCTGTAGTGGTAATGCAATGTGTTGGATTGCAGTGGAGTAATGAGCTGCAGAGTGGATAGTGAATCGTAGTTTGCAAGTGAATATCTTTGTGCAATGAATGGTGTAGCTGGAATGTGGCATTACGAGGTTGAAATAGCGAGGATCCTGTGGTGAATTAGGGAAGCTAGTTGAAGCTCAATTGCTACTGCCCCTGGTGGCTTGGGAGAGTAAAGCATTGGTGATGCAATTGGCCCGATAGCGGAATGGTGGTTGTTGCTCGAGAAAATGTTCTTGAAGTGTGCATCGAGTTGATATTGCGGAGGTTTTGATGGCCCGAGCTTAAGACAGAGAAATGGATCTGGCGGGGAGGTATTGCAGTGTTAATGGCACGACAAAGTGGTTGACTATTGTGTTGTTGTTAAGCTCAAGATGGTGATGCTTGAACTAGTCAAATGGTGGGCCGAGATTGTGAAATGGCAGTGAAGGCTATGTGACAGATGCCATGGCGAGGATATGGGATAGAAGAAGGCGAGCCATCTTGGCCGCGCAATGCGGCTATGATGCACAAGGATGGTGCTTCCGGTGTTTGTCTGTGCAATGGCTTGGCCTCGGCTCAGCTAAGTTAAATCAACCAAGCGGAATCGACTCCATCTAACTCAGTGATCGACCACGACTCACCTGACTTGACCCGTTTTGACTCGGTGCCTTGACCCGAGTTGACTTCGACCGTCCGACCCGTTGACCGGTGACCAGGGTGGACTTTTCCGGTCACCCGAGCTACTTTCCGGCGACTATTCGGCCATAATCCCAGTTTTCCGGCGATCAAAAATTCCAGATTTTCTATGGATTTCTCTCATGGGTGTGAAGACTTGGACTAGGAATTGGATGGAGAATTGGGCTCAAACTTGGAAAGAGAAGATGGAAGAGTTGAGAAAAGCTTGGATTTGGAAATTGAATTGCAAAAGGAAAAGGATTCTAATCCTTGGAAGATTTGGAGAATATTGAAGCCTATAAATAGAGAAGTTCTCTATATCTTTTACACACATCTCTACACACAACAATTCTCTTTTCTTATTCTTTGTGTGAACTCTTTAACATGAGTAGCTAATTTTATTATTGATTGAGGATGAATTCCTAGTTCTTAATTTATGTTTTGAGTTTTTGTTTTCAATTCTATCTTGAAGTTTTTCACATGATTATCGTTTGTTTTTACTAATAGGAATGATCTTAAAGACATTCATGATTGATTGATAGATTGTTTAGGTGGCCAACTAAATTGATTTGTCGATTTAATCTAAAGCTAGTGAAAGTTAGGGGATAAGTAATCGTTTCTTGACTCTTTACATAAGTAGCAAACACGAGACCTTGCGGAGGGATTCCGTGGAGCGATTGTGTGTAGAAACAACGCTAGAAAGTGAACCAAGCGAACCGAGTTTAACTACTAGTACTAAACCTAAATTCATAAATCTTAATGCATTCGGGAATTACATCTTGTAAGCGAACCTCGGGGTGGTTCTTTTGAATAGAATCGATAACTAAGCGGACACATTGCTCGGTGAAATTAGGGATTTTGGGGCTAGCTAAGCGGACTGCTATCCTACGGTTGGTGATAATCTGTGACTTATAACAAGTAGAAAAGAACATAACTTGATTCATTGTTTTGCGGCGAAGAAGGATTCCTTGGTCTTGTCTCTCTTATTGATTTCAACTTTACCTTTTAATTGCTTTGTTTATTTTCTTTTGCTTTATATATCCCCCTTTTTGTGACAATTTTTACAACTAGAATCTCTTGCTCCTCGT
>JAJJWW010004700.1:0-33206 GCA_023531295.1 Papaver armeniacum | reverse complement strand
GGCATGCCTCTAACACCCACAAATCACCCTATTTATACATCTCAAAATTCAAACCCTAATTTTCATCAAATCACAAATTAAATGCACACCCATACCCTCAATCGCCTCTCGACTTCGTGCTCTCCTCTGTCACTTCGGTTCTCAAGGCCCATGCGTCCATAGTTGGTGAAACCCTAGCTCTTATTTTCTGCTAAGTTAACTTCTAGGGTTGGGAGAAGCTAAGAGAGAGAACTAGATCTAGAGAGGTGGAGAGGTGGTGCGGTTCTGTCAGGGAATGGAGGTATGGGAAAGGAGATGGAAGGTGAGGTGGTGTTGTCTCTGTCAGGGAGAGGGAGGAGGTGAAGAAGAGCAGAGCTCTGCTCTGTCGGGTGAGGGGAAGAGAGGAAGAAAGAGAAAATGAAGTAGGGTTTGGTTAAAGGGTAGGTTATATAGGTATTGTGGTGTTGAGCGGGTTCATCAAGCTTTGATGAGGAAGGCGGAGCGAGCGTTGGATTTAGCTGGAGAAGATCTGAACGGCTGAGGAAGAAGGTGGTTTTGGTCTTTGAAAGGAGTACAAAAGATGATGAGTAGGAGCGGGAGCGAGCGTTGGATGTGGTGATAGCGATCTCAATGGCTCGGGAGAACGGGTTCGGATCCGGACCGTGGCCGGGTCTTGGATATCTTGGGCCCAAGTCTTGTAGATGAGTTGCTACTTGTTGGGTTGCAATCTGTTGCACGCGCGGCTTTGGCTCTGCTCCATAGACGCTTGTCTCCAATTCTTTGCTCTTTCGGCTCCTCGGTTTCTCCGGACTTCATTTATTACCTAAAAATACAAAATTAATCAAGACAAATATTTATTCTAAGAGAGGAAGAAAGATAAAATGAAGTAGGGTTTGGTTAAAGGGTAGGTTATATAGGTATTGTGGTGTTGAGCGGGATCATCAAGCTTTTGATGAGGAAGGCGGAGCGAGCGTTGGATTTAGCGAGAAGATCCTCTCAACTACGAGGAAGAAGGTGGTTTTGGTGCCGAAGGAGTACAAAAGATGATGTGTGGAGCTGGAGCGAGCGTTGGATGTGGTGATAGCGATCTCAATGGCTCGGGGGTGAAACGGGCTCGGATCCTGGCTATGGGTCGGGTCTTGGATAGCTTGGGCCCAAGTCTTGTAGATGAGTTGCTACTTGTTGGGTTGTAACCTGACTGGCGCGCGCGGCTTTGGCTTTCTGCTCCATAGACGCTTGTCTCCACCTTTGCTCTTTCAGCTCCTCGCCTTCTCACTTCATTTATTACCTAAAAATACAAAATTAATCGCACAAATATTTATTCTTGAAAGCAAGGAAAACACGTAGATCCGGGATAATATCCGATTTCTAAGCACAAAAGATGAGTAAAATGCCAATAAAAAGGTGTATAAAAATGCAATATTTGGCACTCATCAAATACCCCCAAACCTGAATTTTACTTGTCCTCAAGTGAAACGAGAAATTAAGAAATCCTAACTATACCCACAGCAGGTCTCTCGAATGCATTTAGCGTATGCACTAAGCCTTTAAACCCCCTAGGTGTCCCTAGTGGACGAGTTGTAGTCTCGTGAGGGTTTACCAGAGGTGTACCCACAAAACCTTCTCCAACTTCGAGTGTAAAAGAGTCTCAAGCATCCAAGGAGCTATGAGTATATAGAGTTTCGCATGCTAGTAACAGAAGTTAGAACTACCAAAGAACGCATTCTCATCCTTAAGTCTTTGAAAGCGAGAAGTAACCATACCATATGAAAGAATTCGGATTCGACAGTGATCATAAGCCTCGACTTCTGCCTCACCATTAGGGTTTTATGATAATTGCACTCAAAAAGATCGCTTTTTAGTCTCTCATGTGTGCAGCAGGAATAAAGAGAGAAATCCCGCACACGTTGTAGGTAAGAAGGATAACCTTCCGAAATAAAATCGAGACTCCGTAAATGTGGACAAAAGAATCTTTTCTGATGATCTCTAAGGAAGGAAATCAACCATTAGCAAGGATGGGAGTAATCACTTACCTTCTCACCCGATCTAATTAATATCACTCTCTCATAGGAACCATAGAAACGTCTTCCAATCTTCTGTCTTCAACCTGATGACGAACCAACTTTACAAAAACTTGACAATTTTTTTTTTTTTTTTTTTAATAAAACAATAAAACTCAATTTTTCATAAACTTCATTAATCCTCATCCTATTTTCTTTTCTTTTTCTTTGTTGCACATAAACCTTGGACTATATCAACTTTTCTTCCAATATTCTGATGATGCTCCGTTTGCTGACGATGATGTGTTTCTATGGGTCTGTGATTGAGAGAGAGAGTGATGCTAACTGCAAATCGATATTTAGAAGGAGTTTTCATCTTTAAACGTCACCCTCATGATTGACAAAAACTAGCACTCAAGAGATCAAAAGTAGTCTAAAATTGGTGCTAAGTTGGGTAGCTCACCATTCCTACCCGAATTGACGTACGGTGACACACACTCTAACACTTTTCTAGAAAGTTGCAAAAAATTGAAGGTTGGTGCCTCACTTGATGTAAAATGGGTAGTCTCCACTATGGGCGATCACAATTCTACTCATCGAATATCTAAACAAAGACCTAATTCGCCCCCATGGTTAAATCCAACTTTAACGCTCTAATCAACTAAGAAACCCGATTGTGTTCTCCGGTACTTCTAACTTCGTTATTTCGGTCGATTCTCTATGTAAACATAGCTAGAAGCATGCTAGTGACTCTAAAATCTCTAAAAGTTAGAGGTTTTTATTTACAAAAAGAGTTTTTTTTTTTTTTGAAAATAAAAGATTAAAAAGACTAAAAACTCTATATGCAAATGCACCCCCAAACCTAAATCAAACATTGTCCTCAATGTGTCAACAGATAGGAAAAATTTAAATAGTTACATACCAAGAGAACTATGCTGAGTAGAGAAAAGGGAAGAGATTACCGGATGTCGGCGAAAGCAAGGTTGGAGCTTCACTAGTCAAGGCTAGAATCCAACATTCTCGCCGAGATCATATCGGATTAGCACAAAAATGCACAAGAAGACTCAACCGATTCAAGAAAGAAAAATTTAACAAGTCCTACTGGATTATATACAGGGAAAATTCACCATACACCAACAATCTAAAGAGTTGAGGATCAACCCAATAGAAAATATGTACAAACATCAGCCTTACACAAATATAATATGAGAGTGCAAGTAAGACTGTGTATGTGAATGAGTTTCCCCAAACCTAAACTTGTCAACAATGTGTGTTTGAGAGCACAAAATCTTGCAATTTTAAAGGTACATCATGCAAAAAGGTCTAACTCAAAATGAGTTTTGCTAATAACAGTGACATACACATTCCAACCGTGGCTCCTTAAAAGTGTTATACTTTGATGCAAAATAGTCCAAGAGGACTTGGGAAGCACAAAGCTCTAGGCCTAAGTTAGGCATTTTCAGAAAAGTTGGTTTAAGATTTGTGTGACAAACTACACCTAGGTTTGGTGGAGGAGTTTCAATCTGTGACTCGGAGAGAGGTTAGGTACATCTAAGTTGTTTTCATGTATAAAATCATTTGTACCATCACACACTTTCCTAAAGTCAAGAGGGTAAATCATGTTCACCCGCATAAACACCATCAATCTCCGTGTCATACTCATCATCATTCTCATGTATAACATAACCAGGAGAGATATCATGTTGTAGCCTAGGCATGGAGTTAGGCACATGCATTGAATCATCCGTGTCAATAGACAATTCAGCTATTCCTAGGTCACAAACAGGTGGTATAACATGCTCATTTTCACAGGACAATTCCACAGTTCCAAATCGGATCACATGTATGAATATTAGAAGAAGCATCATTCATAGGGTTCAAGAGACGCCAACGCCTCCGAACCAAAAGATTCTACTACATTTTCGAAATACGCATGCTCTTCATATTCATCATCATCATAACAAAATTCATCTCCCCATTCAAAATTTGAGTTCCAAGATACTCATCTACCTCTAGATTAGGTTCAATTGAAGGAGAATTTTCACTAGTGGGTATGCATGTTTCTATGAATGATCATTACATGGGTGTGCACATGGTTCACTAGAGAAGGAAATCGTACATGTTGCTATATGGATGGTCGTGTATTGCATTCGAGCCAAGCCTAGCATTTTGCTCCATGAGTGTTTCCATTAGTGATTGCCAACTAGGAGTTGGGGAGTATAAAATTGTTCATCTCCCCACTGTGGTGAATGATGCATGTGTGCAAAGTTGATTATGGTCCCAATGATTGCCAAGATAGTCACTTCAGATAATCGTACATTAGATTATCTTGGCCTTCCCTAGGATCGCCTAAAATCATGCAAAATATAAAGCTAGTTCTCAGCAGGTGATCTAAGCTACCACATAAGGTACAAGCATACATTTCATATTGCCTAGAGGAGTTAGATTTGACAGTTGCTCATGTAATTGCCTTTCTAAAGCGGATACTTGATCTTCTAATTGATCTAAAAGTGATGACTGGGTATGAGAAAAGTGTTCATTTTCAACCCGTGGTGGATGATGCATGTGCTCATAATGATTAGGGTATGTGAGGTCAGGGGCCTTGAGAAGGCTCATAAAATTCCCTAAAATCACTATGGTATGTGGGGAGTTCATATTGTGAAGCATGCCCGTAAGCAAGCTCTCTAATGGATTTGTTCGTATCCCCGGTTGCAGACCAAAATCCTGACATGATTTAGCAACTCAAATTGAACTCAAAGCCCAGTTGTAGTGGACTCAGTTTGGCTTATTGGGTTTCATTTGGTTTAAATGGGCTGATTTGGTTTAAGAGGGCTTTGGTTTGGTTGATTTGGTTTTGTGGTCAGAAGGCTTGGTTATGTGCAAAGCCCGATTGTGTGGGCTTCGAGCTATGCAAAGAAAGGTTGCACACCAATAGCTTTGGGATGTTAACAAATTAGGATCGATTTAGCAAAGTCTAGTGGAAATGATTTTGTGAAAAGCCTAGTGGAACTGGGTTCCAGCCCAACAACTCAGCTTATGTGGGCTCCTTGATTTGGTATTTGTGGGCTTATTTGGTTTTGTTGGGAAAGTACACCAAATGGAACTGGGTTTCAATTATGCTCAACCCGCTTGATTGCTAAGGAGCAGAGCTCAGTGATTTTGGTGGGTTTAACAGCCCCAGTTTATGTGCACAACAAGAGGTCAAGTTGGGTTTAGTTCACGCACGACTTGTGCGCGCTTTGCAAGCTGCATTAATCGGGTTACGTGTGGCTATTTTGCGCAGAGCAATGCAAACTCAAAGAAGAAAAAAATTGACACAGCACTGGCTATGCTTGACAGAAATTGTGAATGGTGCTGGGGTGATAGTTTGTGCTATTCAAACTCACAGTTACAGGGGCTGGAGAGTGCACACAGCATCAATCTCAGGTGTAAACAACACCTAGCAGGGAAGCTAGTTATCGAGCAATTATGGTCGTGGTTAGCACATGAGGGGAGATGGCTCACGGGGGTTTGTGCACAAGGTAAGTTGCTCAAAGATAAATTCAGCATGCATAGGTCATACACATTGATGCAAAAGAACATGCTCGGGGTGTATGCACAAAGATTGCGGGAGTCTATCATACAAATGAGTGCAAATGACAAGCAGATAACTACTTTAGCAAGTGACAGAGTATGCAAGGGGTCTGTGGCATCAACTGGGGTTTTCAGCTATCACAACAAGTTGCACCAGCTGCGCAGATTAACAGATGCACAGGGTGTCAAGAGGGTTAGTTGATGTCAACTAACCCAGTTGACTTCCACTGGGGAATGCAGCAAACATCAAATTACAGTTTATACAATGACACAGCAAATGACACAGCAGATGGTTCATATGGCAGAGCTTATGCACATGTTGTCAGCTTAATCAAAACTTGTACACAGCACAGAACAATGGAAACTCAATTGGGCACAAAGAAGGAAAACACAACTTGGCAAGGTGCATTGAGCAAACATGCAATGACTAGAGACACAAAGAAAGGGTTTAAATCATTCAAGGTTGTCACGGTAAGCTCAGGGTTGACAACACAAGTGGTTGTACCCACAGCTGCACAGATTTTAACCCTCTTTTCAATCGAAATAGAGCATGCACGAGGGTAAGCTCAGTTACACTCAAGCACGATCATCGACTCAACGGTTTGTGGGGTTGGAACTCGTGGTTATGCTTAGAGTATGCAAGGTTCATTGGTCGAAAGATGCAACAAATGAAACAAAGCATAAGACTGTTGGAAAACACCTAGGTTTGCACTGTATGCACCGTTTGATGCTTTGGGCGATTGACGTGGTTTCAATAGGCTTGGGCAGGTTTAATATGCACAGGTTCAGTGCAACCTTTCCAGCTGGTGTCACTATGGCTAAAGGCTGAATTGGTTAGCTAGGTTGCAGCTGAGGCTCAACAGCTGCAGGGGCTGGAGCTCAGCTTAGAGCGATGAAGGCCAAGGATTCACAGCACAGGCCTTGTAGAGGCCTAAATTGCACATCACACTTACACAAACAAAGACAAAGACAGATGGCTTATGCGCGAATCGTGTCACTCTCGGTTGCAGTATGCACAAGGTTACGGCTCAAACTCACAAAAGCAGGGCCGGAGTTTAACTCGTAGGCGATGGCAACTATGGTCACGTAACATACAAGCACATACTTGATTTCAAATTGCTCAAGTGTCACGAGATAGTTCGGTTGTTTCACAGATATGCTCACAAACTCGGCCTCGAGATTGCACAAATTTTCAGATATGGCAGTGAACAAAGCTTAGCAAGTGCCAGTTCTCAGTTCATGCAAGGCCTCAGTTCATGCACATTATACATAGGCCTATACAGAATATCATACACCCAATCATTCTATAATATCCATTCATTCATGCAAGAAGGGTTGAGATACAATACCGCCAGCATACACTGGGTTTAGGCAAATCCACCAATGGTACTGCGCCTTGGTCTTCTCCCCTCCCTTGGTTGCTCAAGAAAGACCACAAGCACAAAAGAAGACTCCGTTACTCAAGAGTTAAAACTTAGTTCACAGTATTGCACAATTTAAGCAAAAGAGCTATAATGCTACAATGACAGAGCTCAGAGCTCAGTTTAGCAAATACACATATGAGCCAATGGATGTCAGAGTCAACAGGGCCACAGGATTGCTATTCAAAATCACAGCTACAGGGGCTATGGCAGCTGAGAGCTACAGGATGTAGTTAAGCCAACAATGCAGGATTATTATGTAGCGTACACAAGCTGCTAGATCATCACTAATCCGCATTGGGAATGCGAATCTGCAATCGATGGGCTAACTATGATATGTAACAGATGACAGTTATGCAAGATGCAAGAAAGAAAAAGAGAGCAGAAAAAGAAAACTAACAGCTATACTACACTAACACAGAGCTAAAAATACAATGCAAGGTGAGTATATACAGGGATAGTTGAAAACTCAGTGAAACAAGCCAAAAATCAACAGGGCACACGCCAAGTCCCCGGCAACGGCGCCAAAAACTTGGTAGGCCTTTGAATGGTCTTATTTTAATGCCTACTTGTGATAACCGCAAGTGCACGGCGCCTATTGGAGGCGTGGCAAGTACGGGTCGAACCACAGAGACTTGTGGTGCTATGTATTGATCTATGGCTATGCTAGACTGAATTCAAGGAGAGTAAGTGACACAATTCGGGGTTGTCGAATCGAGGTGAAGATGTGACTCTAAGCTAAAGTCAGAAACAATATAGAAAGAGCACTAGAGTGTCGAATCCACCACCTAATCTTAGCTACATCGGTTCATTTTCAATATTGTTCTTGTCCCCCTCGAATGGATGCCGGACAAGATGCAATTTTGCCTTTCATCCAGTGGTCTCAATGGATGGCTTACTATCAACTAAGGCCATTAACTAATCCCTAGTATTTAGTCTGCCTTGTCATAGTACAACTAATCACGGATCAATTCTTACTACTTAGATGATTAAACCTATCTTAAGATGGATATTCTAATCACAATTAGGTATCTCTCCCAAGCACTAATTGTCTTCTCGGGCACAACTAGTCCGAGGATTAATAGCATTCAATGAAGCATGAATTGCAACACAATCAACATAGTATTTATCCAACTACAATGCATACATGGCATACACTTGTGAAAGTAAAATGCCGAGTGTTAAGATTATATTTATCCTAAACAATATAGTACAACAAGAACAGTTATCAAAATATGAGCAAATCTTAGCAACAGATTATGGGTTTCATCTCAACCCTAGCCAATGTGATTAAAACATCAGAGGAAATAATAAAACACAAATTAAACCTAAATTGGTGCTCTGGCTAGCCCAGGCATGCCTCTAACACCCACAGTTCACCCTATTTATACATCTGAAAATTCAAACCCTAATTTTCATCAAATCACAAATTAAATGCAGACCCATACCCTCAATCGCCTCGACTTCGTGCTCTCCTCTGTCACTTCGGTTAAGCGCTCCATGCGTCCATAGTTGGTGAAACCCTAGCTCTTATTTTCTCTAAGTTAACTTCTAGGGTTGGGAGAAGCTAAGAGAGAGAGAACTAGATCTAGAGAGGTGGAGAGGTGGTGCGGTTACGGCGGGGAATGGAGGTATGGGAAAGGAGATGGAAGGTGAGGTGGTGTTGTCTCTGTCGAGGAGAGGGAGGAGGTGAAGAAAGAGCGGAGCTCCGCTCCGTCGGTGTGAGGGGAAGAGAGGAAGAAAGAGAAAATGAAGTAGGGTTTGGTTAAAGGGTAGGTTATATAGGTATTGTGGTGTTGAGCGGGTTCATCAAGCTTTGATGAGGAAGGCGGAGCTAGCGTTGGATTTAGCCGGAGAAGATCCGAACTACCCGAGGAAGAAGGTGGTTTTGGTCTTGAAAGGAGTACAAAAGATGATGTGTAGGAGCTGGAGCGAGCGTTGGATGTGGTGATAGCGATCTCAATGGCTCAGGGTGAACGGGCTCGGATCCGGGCTGTGGGCTGGGTCTTGGATATCTTGGGCCCAAGTCTTGTAGATGAGTTGCTACTTGTTGGGTTGCAACTGTTGCGCGCGCGGGCTTTGGCTTTCTGCTCCATAGACGCTTGTCTCCAATTTTTTGCTCTTTCGGCTCCTCAGTTTCTCCGGACTTCATTTATTACCTAAAAAATACAAAATTAATCAGTACAAATATTTATTCGGAAGAGAGGAAGAAAGAGAAAATGAAGTAGGGTTTGGTTAAAGGGTAGGTTATATAGGTATTGTGGTGTTGAGCGGGATCATCAAGCTTTGATGAGGAAGGCGGAGCGAGCGTTGGATTTAGCTGGAGAAGATCTGAACGGCTGAGGAAGAAAATGGTTTTGGTGCTGAGCGGGAGTACAAAAGATGATGTGTAGGAGCTGGAGCGAGCGTTGGATGTGGTGATAACGATCTCAATGGCTCAGGGTGAACGGGCTCGGATCCGGGCTATGGGCTGGGTCTTGGATAGCTTGGGCCCAAGTCTTGTAGATGAGTTGCTACTTGTTGGGTTGCAACTGTTGCGCGCGCGGGCTTTGGATTTCTGCTCCATAGACGCTTGTCTCCAATTCTTTGCTCTTTCGGCTCCTCAGTTTCTCCGGACTTCATTTATTACCTAAAAAATACAAAATTAATCAGTACAAATATTTATTCTTGAAACAAGGAAAACACGAGAATGCGGGATAATATCCGATTTCTAAGCACAAAAGATGAGTAAAATGCCAATAAAAAGGTGTATAAAAATGCAATATTTGGCACTCATCACTACGCCCCCAGGACCCCCCCTTGGATAGCACAGTTTGAAAATATTCCAACACAGTTTGTGTCGGGCGGAACTAGTGGCAAGATTTCTAGATGTTGATATAAATTCCAAGGTGTTGGAGATGTCTGGTACTTTAAAATATGTCAGGAATAATATTTCATCCGAAGAGAATTCTATTGGATTATTTCAAGAGATAAATAGATTAGTGGCTATAGTTCGAAACCTTCTGGCTTGGGAAGTAGCGTTGGCGATACTTTCACTTGACACTATGGAGTTCAAAGAGAAAGCTCAAGAGGTCCAGGTTGTGCCTTCAAGTGTTGAAACCAAAAAGAGGAACGCTAATGCAGAAAAAAAGTTCCAAAGCAAAAGAAGTTTAGTTTGGGTAAGGGAACTGCTGTTATTAAGCAGCTCCTTAAGAACCGATTGAATAATGAAGGTGGGGATACAATTGAGAATCTTGTAGTATTGAATGAATAGGTACGAGATCTTTGTTTGTCTTTCGAGCCGAAAGATCCATAACTTGACACATTATTGAAGAAATTGAAAGAGATCGTCGAAGGTAATGAGTCTATAAGACTTCCCAAGTTTCCCAAGGGGACTCGGGATTTTGGAGAAGAGAAATATGTCATTAGAGACAAAGCTCAAAATCATTGAAGGGGTGTTTAAAAAGCATGGAGCGACGGGCCTAAGAACTCCGAGTTTTGAATTGAGAGAAACTCTCATGGGAAAATATAGCGAGGACTCGAAGGCGGGTTTTTATGACCTTATGTCGACCAGGGTGGCGAGCGCGTTGTTCTCTGAAATATGGCGAGGGCTCGAACCTATCCTAATACTTGTAGCCATGAATGGTATTACATCAATCAAAAGGTACCAAATTGATCCAGTATATCGAAGGGAAAACACATCCAAGGGCCGTCATCGTGAATTTTACCAATGCGACTTTGCTATTCCTATTACTGGTCCATATAAAATGACATTTACAAAACAAGACTACCTAATTCTCACAGCTTTCTACCAGATCTTACAACACCCGGATCCATTTGGTTGTAGGTATAACTAGGATATGACCCGTGCCGTAACGACACGGGGCTATGAGTTATTTTTGTGTTGGTTAGATATTTTTTTCCTTGTGAGATTACCAAGAGCTGAGCGTGGGAAACTTTGGGGAACTGTGATCTTTCTCAAATTGAATTCGAAGCGTTGATTGATATTATTAATATCAACCGGATCGGTTTCTTGTTAAATGACGATTAGGATGTCCACATGGATGTACACTGACATATATACAGCAGAAAAGTATTTTTTTGGTGATTAAGAAATCCAATGTAAGTGTGTACACTCAGATCTGCACCCATTTTCATTTATGGTAATTGAGATAACCATCCATTCATAGTTATTGCAAATAACACTAACAAACTTGAAAACGTAATGTCCCAAGAGGAAACACGTAGAAATTCCAGGTTTGAATAAAAGTAACTTGTCGATAACATTCCAAATTACAAATGCAATTCAGTCATCATTCAAATAGATTGTCATTTTGTGCTATTAATAAAAAAAAATCGAAATTCAAAAAAGTTGAATCAATTGGGAAGCTTTCTTTCATATCCTTAAAAGTGTTATATCTACATTAATTTTTGGAACCACCGATGTTTTAAAATACGAATGACTTTGTTCTTGTATCAATGTATAATTGGCATGGTTACACATTAGTAATACTCGAACACATGGTAAAAAAAAATTAATCGGTTGGGTTAATATAATTTACGGTCACCATTTTACGGCCATTAAACGTCATCATTCCCTACAATATTCTAGGTTTGAGAGAAAAACTAACAAAAATTATCTCAATCAACCAAAACAATGTGAGAACCATACCTTGAGAATAGAGATGTGCAAAGGATGAATAGAGTTGTTAATTTTGAATAAAAGAAACCGTTTGACATTAAATGGGAGGAATAACTCCCAAATAAATGAAATTAAAAATCTAAATTCATTGTCATAAGTAAAATTAATTTAGAATAAAAGAAACGATTTGACATTAAATGTGAGGAATAACTCCCAAATAAATGACATTAAAAATCTAAATTCATTGTCTTAAGTAAAATTAATTTAGAATAAAAGAAACGTTTGACATTAAATGGGATGAATAACAATGACATTAAAAACTAAATTCATTGTCTTATGCATGAGGAATAACTTAGATATGTGCTTCAACTGACTCGTACGTCCTTTATGTGTAATCGTACATCTCCGTCCAAATAAAAAAAAAAAAAGCATTGTCTCTTATAATATAAATATTTGATCAGTACCTTTTGACTGCATAAATGACATACCTTGAGAATAGGGTTGTGCAAAGGATGAATAGAGTTGTTAATTTTGAATAAAAGAAACCGTTTGACATTATATGGGAGGAATAACTCCCAAATAAATGAAATTAAAAATCTAAATTCATTGTCATAAGTAAAATTAATTTAGAATAAAAGAAACGGTTTGACATTAAATGGGAGGAATAACTCCCAAATAAATGACATTAAAAATCTAAATTCATTGTCTTAAGTAAAATTAATTTAGAATAAAAGAAACGGTTTGACATTAAATGTGATGAATAACAATGACATTAAAAACTAAATTCATTGTCTTATGCATGAGGAATTTAAGATAAACAAATACTACTTTGTAAACCATCAAAAGGTTATATGAAGAAATGTAATTTCAAGTTTCACATGATACAAAAAATTTGAAGAATAACATATATACATACATAATCAAGAAACTCTAATCCATTTGATATGAACATGTACACGGCTCCCAATCCTACAAAGAGTATGAACTCTTTAATGCCAGTAGCAATTCCAGCTTAAAAATGTTATTTACCCTTAAATTTGTAAAACCCGAATAATCATACGACATCTTGTAAAAGATAAAGCCGTTTGTAAGTGATGGATACTCCTCACTTAATTCACCAAGAATGGAGCATGTAGCAACAATCCCATTCGTGAATACGTAAAATTCCTCCCGAGGTTGGAGCATGTAGCAACAATCCCTTCCCGTGAATTTCATATCCGCCTTGTATTTCCCGTACTCATTATCGGTGTGGCATGACGATCGAGTGTTACTCTTACAGAGTAACACAAACCTCCAAACACTATAATGAAACCATGTACGAAATACCCGTACAGCCGATTCTCGGTGTGTTATACTAGCCCGAGCCCACTCGGTGTGTTATACTAGCCCGATTGAGTCCCTCTCGGTGTGTTATACTAGCCCGATTGAGCATCCGAACTTGACCATATCGTCTCCGGATATGATTCTAATCGCAGCTCATCCAACTCCACAAGCATGATTGGATGACCACGAGATCAATTCCATCACCCCAAGCGAGGTATGGAATACACACGGCCTTAGCTTGCCAAATATGATCACGATCGCAGTCATCCAACTCCACAAGCATGATTGGATGACCACGTATCAATTCCATCACCCCCAAGCGTATGGAATACACACGGCCGACCCTCATGGTCGACCATTGGCCTTTGCTTGCAAGAAACCGTCCATACCAAGCATTATGGACGGAAAACCCTAAATTAGGGTTTGCGGCATATTACATGTGTCGCAAAACGGTCTCAACCGTCCATCTTCGCAGCATAGATGGAGGGTGTAGATGTAGACTCAAAGGGCCCGGAGCATGTCGACACAATCACCATGTGACCGCCTACATACTTGGCCAATCGGTCAAAGCCAACCATGGTTGGTTACAACAAAACCGTCCGCCCAAAAGAGCATGGTCGCGCGGCTTTGAAAGCCAAAATTAGGGTTCAAGCCATCACGCGCGTCCCATCTTCTCCGGCACGAATGGATGGTCACAGATTAGATTAAGCAGTCCTGTTATACCAGCATGACCACCGTGGACCCATCTACCTCCTCTTGCGGTCGGCCAAGGCATATCATGCCCTGGCCAATCCAAAACGCCCGCTCAAACATGCGTGGTTACACTTCCCAAATTGCAAATCGATCTCGGCCACTCAACTTCACCGGACGACTGGGTGGCTTAGATCGCGTTTTCATGAGAGACGGTGAGACATGGACGTGAACATCAGCCCGCCACCTTCACGCCAAACCAACCGGCCAAGACCGACCAAGCTAGGTCGTCTTGGAAAACGCGCCGGAAGAGAGCATGGCGCGCGGCTTCTTTGCGGCATCAAACTCTTATCGCAAAATCGATCTCAACCACTCAACTTTACTCTGGTCAAATTGAGTGGCTTAGATTGCGCCTTCTTGGGAAAGTGAAGTATGGACGTGCACACCGGCGTGTTGTCTACACACATGCCCTGGGTCCTCTTCAAAACCTTTCCCATGCTTAGTTTCGACCAAGCTAAAGAGTGATGCTTGCGCACCTCTTTAAAAACCCTAATTTCATCAATCTGGCCGCAGATGAGTGTCTCAAACATCATCTCATCCGTCCGCTTCACCAGCTTTGTTATACAACCACAGTCAGAGTTATTTGGTTAGTGAGGAGTCATTACCCATCACTTTACCACACCGCAATGCAGTACTGCATAAAATACACACGATACTTCACGAGTATCGACTTTCGAATAACGCAGTTATTCAATTGCATTACATGCTATCTTTCGTGGATCCACGATCCACATTCCGGACATCAATCATGTCACAAACCGGGGGATGCATGCGGGGTATTGGTCTGGGCGGTTTACAGCGTGCGGCGTGCAACGCGCCATCACAAGAACGTGTTAGGAAGTCATGGACGGTTAGAGATGAACGAGGAAAAGTGGGCAAGGCGGTCGTGTGTTACCGACACACAACTCCACTACTCCATCATTCCACTACCTCCACTTCCCACGAAACGTGAATGAGGCTCAATGACTTGTATAAATAGGGTCTCCACCCTATTTTCAACAACAACAAGGAATATACGGAGATTAACAACACAAGTTCGGTCGACGAAACCAAGCGTTGATACCGTCATATTCAACCATCTTCTCATCTCACAAAGTCATAGCAAGCCAACACCTTCACAATCTCAACACCTTCTTCGCTTCCCTCCCTAAGATCAACCCCATCTCCTTCACTTTGTGACCGAAACAAGTCCGGAACGGCCATTTCTTGGTTTAGGCCGGACTTGCCTGATTGATCTCTCGAATCTACAAGCACTCACCGCTAAGCCGCATTTGTTGAAGGTTTAAATTCATTTCTCATCACACCCCAAATTACCAAATTCTGCATAGAGTAGTTTTCACCCATCAACAATTGGCGACCACGGTGGGAGATTAATCTCTCGGTTGTGAAAATCGATTTCTTCAATACCCAATCTGTTTGGCTTAAGTTCCGAGATGGTTGGTCTTAGGACTTCCTCAACAAATTCAAATCCCGGTCGAAGTTCCTCCAACGAGGATGCCTCTCTTCCCAATGGCGTATCTGGCCGGGGCGCAATGGGAGGAATCCCAACTATGAGCCGAGTTGGCCCTGGATACTTGAGACTCGGGCGAGGAACATGGAGCTGATCAAAGAAGCGGTAAACGGCATACTTGACCTCCTCATCAAGATGACGTCGGAAATGAGCGTGCCGAAGACCTTTACACCTGGGGACTAGTCCCCTCGGATCAACGATTTTACTACGAACCGGAGGCCGTGGATCGGGAAGGCGTGTCTCTAGTGGAAGACTTGTGTGAACTCTTGCACCTCTCAAAAGATCAACGGGCGAGACGTTCTTTGCGAGTCAATAAAATAGCTCTCGGACGCACACCTTGCTCCTTCTCGTCCGGGAGTCTCGATTGCAGCGGAAACATCTATAAATAATGTTACATTCACGGAAGATGACATGATGGCGGAGGAAGGTCACAACCGAGCCCTACATGTTACCGCACACATCAAGGGTTCGTGAGTTCCAGGGCCTCGTCGACACGGGAGCATCTTCGAACGTAATTACTCTCAAGACTCTCAAGACAGCCAAAGGTCAGCCCATGCAAGATTGTACGACGGCCCACCACGATGACGGACTTGAAGGGAATCAAACCAGCACATACGGGTATGTCAATTTGAATTTATCGGTAGGACCTGTTCGATCACGAGCAAAGTTTGAAGTCATAGAAAAAGAGCCTGACTACCACATGATACTAGGGAGACCGTGGCTTCACCACAACAAGGTCATTCCTTCAACATATCACCAAGTGCTTGAAGGACCGTGCTAAATGAGGAGGTCGTCCGTATTCCCGCATCATTGTCTCCGTACGCGCCAATATGTGGAGTGGAGCTGCTCGAGTCAAAAGATGCTCCGCGAGGGAGAGTTCGACAAAATCATGTGCACTCCACTACCCACGTGGGCTTCAATCCGGGAGGAAGACCGACTTACATCATGGGGCCAAACACCACGACACACTCTCTCCCCGCCGAGACGTCCATCTCCAACCTAAGTGAAACTTCGGCCCATCCTCACGCCAAAAGGGGGCGCTCTTTCGAGGCAAGCCATGATCGAAGGGGGAAGACAATATACCGGCGCCGGTTAGCAATTAGCGGAGAGACCATCCGGTCTCTCCGCCCAATTGGATGCTTTGCAAGGACGACGGAATACAAGAGGAGGTATTGGACGCCCGCGGCGATGACTACAAGACGGAACCAATTCCACGATCGACGAGCTCGAGATTGTTAACATCGGGACTGATGAATCTCCCAGGCCGATCTCTATCAGTTCGACTCTATCCACAGACGAACGTACGAGCCTTGTTCGACTACTCAAGGAATACCAAGACGTGTTCGCCTGGACATACGAAGAAATGCCCGGTCTAGATGAAAAATTGGTCACCCATCACTTACACGTCATGCCTGGATCCAAGCCAATCAAGCAATCTCCGAGGCAATTCAGACATGAGGTAGAAGAACAAATCAAGAATGAGATTCGTAGGCTTGCTAGCTATTTTGGCTTCATCGAACCCATTCATCATCCGACCAGTTAGCCAATGTGGTCCCGTAAAAAAGAAAAACGGACAGATTCGATGTTGCGTGGATTTCGAGAGACTTGAACAAGTGCTTGCCCCAAGGACGACTTTCCCTGCCTAACATCGACATGTTAGTAGACGCCACTAGCGGACACGGCATGTTTTCCTTTATGGATGGCTACAGCGGCTACAATCAAATAAGGATGTATGAGCATGATGCAAGTAAGACAGCTTTCCGAACCCCTCTTGGCAATTTCTACTATACCGTTATGCCATTCGGTTTAAAAAATGCCGGCGCAACATACCAACGTCTATGACGGCAATCTTCCACGACATGATGCATAAACAAGTAGAAGACTATGTGGATGATATTGTGGTCAAGTCAAAGGCTCGAGCCGATCACACCAACGTCTTACGGCAAGTATTTGAGAGGTGTCGGGAATACAAGTTAAAGATGAATCCTTTAAAATGCGCTTTCGGTGTCTCCTCCTAAATTTCTCGGGATTCAAGTGACCTTGAAGGAATAAAAGTAGACCCGTCCAAGACTCGGGCTATCCTCACAATGCCGCCTCCCGAACCGTGAAAGAGCTCCAGAGTTTCATGGGCAAGGTAAACTACATTCGACGTTTCATACCCGGTTTAGCCCAACTTACCGCCTCATTCACCCCCTTCTTTGAAAGAAGGGAGCCAGCTTTGTTTGGACCGCAACCCAACGGAAGCTTTTTCGGAAAGTCCAACGAATACTATCATCTCCAACCGTCATGAAGTCTCTGTACAAGGGAAACCATTGGTCCTCTACACCCTTCGGTGACGCCGCCGTAGGGGCTTTACTCGCTCGGGAAGACGACGAGGGAATCGAACGTCCCATATACTATTTCACCGAATATTGAGAGATGCTTTGAACTCCGATATCCCAGAGCGGAAAAAGCGTGTTTAGCTTTAATCCATTCCATTCGAAGTTTAGGCATTACCTGCTATCCAACGAGGTGATACTCGTGTCTAAATCCGATCCCCGCAAAGTTCTTGCTTTCAAAGCCGGTCCTGACGGGGAGGACGGGGAAATGGCTTCTCCAAATGTCAGAACTAGACATAACGTGCGCATCGCCTAGAGCTATTAAGGGTCAAGCAGTTGCAGACTTACTGGCGGCATTTCCCGGAGAAGGTACTACGGGACTACATGAAGAACTCCTGGAGAATTCCCGAACATCTCTATTCGGAAGAAGAAGTGTGGCTTTTGTATTTTGACGGCTCCGCTACCCCTAGCGATATCGGAGGAGCGGGCGTGGTGTTAGTCTCTCCAACCGGAGAAGTATTTTCACATTCCTTCAAGTTAGACTTCGAATGCACCAACAACTCTGCGGAATATGAAGCTTTCCTCATAGGGCTTTCAATAGCTAAACAAGCGGGGAGTCACACTGGAGATAAGAGGTGACTCCAAGCTCGGTGAATCAAATGAACGGAGTATAGGCATTGAAAGAAGTAACACGGCCCCGTACCGATCAGAAGCACAGAGGTTACTAAACTACTTTGCCGATGCAACCATAACCCATGTTAGTCGCAGACAACAACAAACACGCCGATTGCCTAGCAACATTGGCTTCCAAGGCAAGTTCGAAGGGCGGAAGAAACTTTGACGGTAAAGAGAAGAACCATAGAATCGACATGGCTATCACAATACAAAGACACCAAGACCGACGATTGGCGAACTCCGATCATTCGAGAGCTCAACGGCTCACTCTCACAAGGAAAGGTCAGTCTCAAAACCCTGCAAAGCTTCTTCATGCTTCATGGTATCTTTGTATTATCGGAATCCGGACGGCTCCCGTCAAGATGTGCGGGAGGTGACGAAATACAAATGCACTGGATCGTATCCACAATGAAATTTGTGAACAATCATCGGTGGTAACGCTTTACCGGCGACTTCAACGCTGGGTTATGCGGCCAGAGATGGAAGCTCAATCAGAGACTACTTCAAAAGTCCCCGCTCAATTGCCGACACCACCACACCGGTTGGAGATTTTTAATGTGAACTGTTGGGGACCGGAGAGAGCCCTACATTAGCTATCTCCGTGATGGGATAATTCTGCCGGTCAAAAGGACGCTATTAAGGTGAAGCGAAGAGCCAAGCGGTTCATATTCCATGAAGGGATCTTATACGCAAGAGCTTCGGAGGTGATATGCTACGGTGCACGGGCCGGAGGAGAAATCCCGGTCATGCTGAAGCAGACACACGAAGGAGAACATCAAGGGAAGAGGAAGCTGTTCCTCCAAATACACGAGAAATACTATTGGCCGACCATGGAGGATGATGCAGCCGTTTTCGTTCAAAGTCACACACATGCCAAATTCATGGGAATCTTGTTCATGCGCCTTCTACCCCTCGCATTCTATAAGCGGCCCATGGCCATTCTATCTTTGGGGAGGCTGGACATTATCGGGAAGATTAATCCACGTCATCGAAGCGGCACGAGTACATCATAACCGCAACGGAATACTTCACCAAATGGGTAGAGGCCATTCCCTACGAGGAACTACGGGAGCAACAATTGCGGCTTTCATTAAAGAATACATCATTTGTCGTTTCGCGTGCCCAAGCATATCATCACGAGATAATGGCACTCCCTTCGCCAACAAGCAAGTACGGGAGTTACTTGAGGAATACGGCATTAAAACAGGTCTTCTCCACCGTCTACTATCCTCAAGGGAACGGGCAAGCGAGAGCACCAACAAGACATTGATCCGGATCATCGAAACAAGACGACAATCCCGGGGGAATGGCATGATCGATTACCAATGGCACTATGGGCATACCGTACGTCACCCAGAAGCTCCATTGGGGTCTCGCCGTACTCACTCGTCTACGGAGCGGATGCAATTCTCCCAGCAGAGATCAGAATCCCATCAGCCAGGATTGCAGCAGAGAACGGGATCCACCGGAACGAGGCCAAATCTCGACTCTAGGAATCGCGAGTTAGACACTCTGGATTTTAGAAGGAATAAAGCGAGAAGAACGCGCTCGGGTGTACGGGAATCGAATTTCCGGGGCATACAACAAAATTGTGAAACCACGCGTTTTCAAGGTGGGAGATTTGGTTTTGAAAACAGCCAAACACATCCAACAAGACATGTCGCACCAAAATTCTCACCAAATGGGAAGGTCCCTACGCAGTCACCAAGGCTTACGATGCGGCTACTACAAGATCATTAAGGTAGACGGAGGCAAGTTTGAAGCAGTCATCAATGGAAAGTGGCTCAAGGCATATTACACTCCGACTCACTACCTGCAGTCAACAATACAGGCATTTATTTTCATTACATGTTTGAATCATCAACTATATTCAGAGATGTGTCAATGAAAAACCTGTTTCACCAATCAAAAACCCAATGCAATTTATTTCGCAAAGATGTTCAAAAACTCTTGACATAAACAATAAGGGAGTACATCTTAGAAGAGGCCATCTAGAAGATTATAATTCCTTGAGAGCATCATCTGCAGTCTAGCCTGATATCTCTCCGTTCTTTTCTTCAAGTCACATGACTTGCTCCACCTTCTCCGATTACTGCGACCAGAGCTTTCTCCTCTTCCAAGATAGCTTTCGTAAGGGAACAACATTTGCGAGGATACCAACTCGATCAAGCTTGATGACATCAAGACGTTGCCGCAACCAGCCCACGTTGAACTTCATGGATTCACAGGTAGATACCATATTCTCCCACTTTTCGAGATTTGATTCAGCAACGTTGCGGATAGAAAGACTCTCCATCTCCGCAATCATGGGAAGAAGGCAGTTTACCACGGTAACCAAGGCGGATGAGCAATGTCGGACCACATTCTGTTGCGATATGACCGTACTTCCTCCACAACTTGGTGTACAAACCCACAAACTCCTTCCGGGCACCAAGAATCCACCGCGTCCCGGTAGTTTGGAGGATAAGCATTTCATGCGAACATCGAATGAAAGACTCGCATTCGGATATTCATAAGATGAGACACCCAGTCATCTTGAGGTTCGCGAGGGTAGGCGTGTTTGAGTTTGAATGGAGAGGAATGGTTAAGTCATCATCGTCAATGACCGTCACATGTTCCGGTAGGGTATCTCTGCAAGAATGAAGGGATTATTCACCCAACCGTTATGAAGAACAAACAATGTTTGAAAAAGAAGGAAAAGACAAACGAATATGATCTTCTTGACTCGAAGAACACGAACGAGGGACTGATCATGAAGTTCGAGACCTTGGTCGTACACGCTTAACGGGGAGATCTGGATGGTATGAAGAAGATGATCCCTTTGTTGTTAGACATGATGGGAAATAGAGTTTTTGCAAGGAAGCTCTCTGTAAAAACGAATCAAAAAATCTCTTCACTGCATAAATGCGAGGAAACCCTAAAACGATTATGGCGCCCGATATGAGGATTCACGCCGACCAAGTCGGGATTTCTTTTGAGCCCGATCAAGAACCGGAAGAGCATCTGGACACAACAATTCAACCGGCAATGTGCAAGCACCCGCGCCCGAATCCGGTAGAAGAAGAGTCCTATCCACGACTCAAACACTGAAGGGGCGGTCGAGCTCATACATGTACAAGAGGAACCAAGCGACTCACCGGATCAAGTCCTGCTTCCTTCGCATCCTCAATCAAGACCAACCAGTTCGAGGGGAAACGTTTGACAATGTGTGAAACTATCCGGTAAATATGTATTCAATCTAGCTTGGTCATTTCTGTATGTCACCATCTCATGCCTACCACACAATAGTGTAACCATTATGTGCTAGGCAGGGGACTTAATGTTGATGGTGGATTTTTCGTTCAAGGTTAAATTTGTAAAAAACCTGAATAATCATACGCTGACATCTTGTAAAAGATAAAGCCGTTTGTAAGTGATGGATACTCCTCACTTAATTCACCAAGAATGGAGCATGTAGCAACAATCCCATTCTGTGAATACGTAAAATTCCTCCAGGTTGGAGCATGCAGCAACAATCCCTTCCCCGTGAATTTCATATCCGCCTTGTATTTCCTGTACTCATTATCAGTGTGGCATGACGACTGAGTGTTACTCTTACAGAGTAACACAAACCTCCAAACACTATAATGAAACCATGTACGAAATACCCGTACGGCCGATTCTCGGTGTGTTATACTAGCCCGAGCCCTCTCGGTGTGTTATACTAGCCCGATTGAGTCCCTCTCGGTGTGTTATACTAGCCCGATTGAGCATCCGAACTTGACTCAGTATGTCGGTCTCGGATATGATACGATCGCGCCTCATCCAACTCCACAAGCATGATTGGATGACCACGGATCAATTCCATCACCCCCAAGCGGTATGGAATACACACGGCCTTAACCCCAAATATGATCGATCGCAGTCATCCAACTCCACAAGCATGATTGGATGACCACGAGATCAATTCCATCACCCCAAGCATGGAATACACCACGGCCGACCCGCATGGTCGACCATTGGCCTTTGCTTGCCAAAAACCGTCCATACCAAGCATTATGGACGGAAAACCTAAATTAGGGTTTGCGGCATATTACATGTGTCGCAAAATCGGTCTCAACCGTCCATCTTCGCAGGCATAGATGGAGGGTGTAGATGTAGACTCAAAGGGCCTGGAGCATGTCGACACAATCACCATGTGACCGCCTACATACTTGGCCAATCGGTCAAAGCCAACCATGGTTGGTTACAACAAAACCGTCCCGCCCAAAAGAGCATGGTCGCGCGGCTTTGAAAGCCAAAATTAGGGTTCAAGCCATCACGCGCGTCCATCTTCTCCGGCTGCACGAATGGATGGTCACGAGATTAGATTGCAGAGTCCGGTTATACCAGCATGGCCACCGTGGACCCATCTACCTCCTCTTGCGGTCGGCCAAGGCATATCATGCCTGGCCAATCAAAACGCCCGCTCAAACATGCGTGGTTACACTTCCCAAATTGCAAATCGATCTCGACCACTCAACTTCACCGGACGAATTGGGTGGCTTAGATCGCGTTTTTCATGAGACGGTGAGACATGGGCGTGAACATCAGCCCCGCCACCTTCACGCCAAGCCAACCGGCCAAGACCGAGGCCAAGCTAGGTCGTCTTGGAAAACGCCCGGAAGAGAGCATGGCGCGCGGCTTCTTTGCGGCATCAAACTCTTATCGCAAATCGATCTCAACCACTCAACTTTACCGGTCAAATTGGTGGCTTAGATTGCGCCTTCTTGGGAAAGTGAAGTATGGACGTGCACACCGGCGTGTTGTCTACACACATGCCCGGTCGGTCTTCTTCAAAACCTTTCCCATGCTTAGTTTCGACCAAGCTAAAGAGTGATGCTTGCGCACCTCTTTAAAAACCTAATTTCATCAACGGTCGATGAGATGAGTGTCTCAAACATCATCTCATCCGTCCGCCTTCACCAACTTGGTTATACAACCCTGGTCGAGTTATTTGGTTAGTGAGGAGTCATTACCCATCACTTTACCACACCGCAATGCGACTCACATAAAATACACACGATACTTCACGAGTATCGACTTTACGAATAACGCGGTTATTCAATTCAAGATTACATGCTATCTTTCGTGGATCCACGATCCACATTCCAGACATCAATCATGTCACAAACTGGGATGCATCTTTGGGGTATTGGTCGCGGTTTACGGCGTGCGACGTGCAACACGCCATCACAAGAACGTGTTAGGAAGTCATGGACGGTTAGAGATGAGAGGGAAAAATGGGCAAGGCGGGTGTGTTACCGACACACAACTCCACTACTCCATCATTCCACTACCTCCACTTCCCACGAGAAACGTGAATGAGGCTCAATGACTTGTATAAATAGGGTCTCCACCCTATTTCCAACAACAACAAGGAATATACGGAGACGAACAACACAAGTTCGGTCGACGAAAACCAAGCGTTGATACAAACCATATTCAACCATCTTATCCGTCCGTTACAAGTCATAGCAAGCCAACACCTTCACAATCTCAACACCTTCTTCGCTTCCCTCCCTAAGATCAACCCCATCTCCTTCACTTTGTGACCGAAACAAGTGCAGGAACGGCCATTTCTTGGTTTAGGCCGGACTTAATAATTGATCTCTCGAATCTACAAGCACTCACCGCGCAGTGCATTTGTTGAAGGTTTAAATTCATTTCTCATCACACCCCAAATTACCAAATTCTGCAGGAGTAGTTTTCACCCATCAACATTACCGACCCAAGTTAAGTGCATAACAATGGAACCATCGTTTTCTTCGTCATTTATTTTCACTCCACGTAAATCATTTGATTTTGGCCCGAAGAATAGAGTTGTGCAAATGATGAAAAGCTAACAAAAATTAACAAAAACTAAAAGAGAAAAGGTAACAAAATTATCTCAATCAACCAACAATAGAGAATTATACCTTGAGAATAGAGTTGTGCAAAGGATGAATAGAGTTGTTAATTTAGAATAAAAGAAAAGGTTTGACATTAAATGAGAGGAATAACTCCCAAATAAATGATATTAAAAATCTAAATTCATTGTCTTTAGTAAAATTAAGACAATGTGGATTGAAAATCTTAAATATGGATTGAAAATCTTAAATTAAGACCTTGAATAATCTGGACCCTTCTTTATATGCCTAAAATGTGGATTGAAAATCTTAAATATGTAGCTCAATCTGGACCATTCTTTATATGTCAGAAATGTAACTGAATAACTTAAATAGGTGCCTCAATTTGGACCGTTCTTTATGTGTCCAAACTGTAGATCTCCGTCCAAATAGAAAAACACCATTGTCTCTTATATAATATAGATAGTAGTATTTGTAGGTATAATAATTTGTGTTGTCCAAACAACTCGGACACGAGGACATAGCTAACCACATATACCACCAGAGACGTTTTCACATTAGTAGTGGTTATGGTGTTTATAACTATCCTACTCGGCCTGATGGCATGAGGAAATTGATAAATGACTACTCATGGAGTAGAACGTGGGTAGAAACAAACATAATCTTAAAAAAACAAAGTATGATCATATCTATAGGCGGACAAGCAGGAATCAATCACCTGTCTAAGACGCAAAAGCTGCAAAATCTTTTTTGATTTTGGGTCCATAGCATTGATACTGCAAAACAACAAAATAAAAAACAGTTCAAGAATTAAACACCAAATGAACGTCAGAAAATAAATATGTTTAACAAATAACAAAATGTCCATACCCCCTGATTCGAACGATAAAGAGCAGCTTAGCTTCTGGGTTAACGTAAAATCTTCCTTTCAACTT
This sequence comes from Papaver armeniacum, assembly GCA_023531295.1. NCBI lineage: Eukaryota > Viridiplantae > Streptophyta > Magnoliopsida > Ranunculales > Papaveraceae > Papaver > Papaver armeniacum. The sequence continues at coordinate 8,234 of JAJJWW010004700.1, read as the reverse complement.
CGCCCCACGCTTCAAATTGATTAATTATCTTTCCTACACAATCAAAAATATTTCATCATTTAGGTGAAAATTGTTAGAGCATTGCTCGGTCGAACTCGCATGCGTTGATATCTCAAGCATGTTTGTCAATATTAGTGATCAAAACTATATGTCTTGATTTCTAGTTTATTTATGACTAAGTCTCGGTCTTGGATAGTTAAGTGTAGTTGAGCTCCAGACTCCATGGAGATCATCTTACAAAGACGAAGAACTACTCGAGGAACAAGTGGAACTTCATCCGACCAAAAAAGTATGTGGAGACTTGAACTCATCTATCACTCAAAAGTCTACTATATCTCCTACTCTTGAGACAATAGTCGTATAAGTATGATAGTTTTCATACATACACATTTGCTATTTCGAGGCGGGTTTACTCGCCTATCTTTTCTCGAAATATGTGTTGGTGAGCTTTCGCTTTAACCATTTTCATCTTTACCCATGACGAAAGTCATGATGACGTTTCAATCTTGAAAATAACTTTGATGACGATAGTCGTGAATTACGATTGTTATAACATTATAGAAGAATGTTTCAATGATTGAAATGTAGAGTTGAGAATATCAACTATGGATATAAGCATATACAGTGTGTTCGCACATTAGTGTTTAAATCCATGTGCCGGAAACCAAGTGCATGCATATTTGTGCATGCGGTATTGGTGAAGGAGACATGTTGAGTACGCGTACCCACAGAAGTTGTCATACCGAAAATTTCTGCTGAGTTTGTAGTTTGCAAACTAGTAAAACCAGTCACCTTACGTACGCATACCCCTACGCGTACCCACGGAAGTTTTCGAACTGAAATTTTCTGCTGAGTTTGTAAACTCAAATCCTTAAGCTAAAGTACGCATACCCGTACGCGTACCCAAGCTGGTTATTTCTCAAATCATTAGTTCATGAGCTTAAAACATTAAATTATAAGGAATGCAATCTTTGCAAACCGTGGCTATATTGTTCATGAATTGATTCAAGTGGATCAAACCGTTTTGCTTCAATTGTGTCTATGAATAAAGACCTAAGCAATTGAACAACTCTTGAAATATTTCTTATGAGTCATTTGAACTAGTTATGAGAAAGATGAATACGGTTAATACTTAATATCAAAGTACTCATATGGCTAACCATTGGTTAACTATTTGTGAACCAACTAAGTGTACACGTTTAGGTACGGTTACTCAAACCTAAATGAATACATTTCATTTGTGTGTGACAAGCTAAGTTTCGATCTAACGGTTGAAAGATATTAGCTTGGTTGAATCAGGTTTTTCATCTAACGGTGAATATTGAATGCTTTGTTACCATGGTAACTTAGATTACAAACCCTGATTTGAAAACTATATAAGGGGAACTTTATGCAACCGGAAAAACTAATCCCCACACCTCTTGTGTGATCTGGTTAGTTTTGCTAGAGTCGATTCTCCTTTAACCTTAGGTTTCTTCTCGAGACCACAGCCAGGTTAACGATTGAAAGACTTTATTGGGATTGTGAAGCCGGACGAAACTACTTCTCTTGTAGTTGAGCGATCTGATCTTGCCATTTTCTATCGTAAGGAGTTCAATTGAATAATTGAGTTGAGATTATATCTCCCGATAGGTCAAGATAAAAGAAATGACAAACATCTTCGTCTCATCGTTTGTGATTCCACAATATCTAGTTTCCATTACCACGATTTAGATTATTGTGAGGTGATTGATAATACTAGGTTGTTCTTCGGGATTATAACTCCGGATTATCAATTGATCTGTTCACCTTGATTTATCAAAAGACGGAACAAAACTCATAGGTTTATCCCGTGGGAGACATTATCTATCATCGTAGACTTTTCCATTATTGATACGGATTTGTTTATTAAAGTCTTCGACTTTGGGTCGTAGCAACTCTTAGTTGTGGGTGAGATCAGCTAAGGGAATCAAGTGCGTAGTATCCTGCTAGGATCAGAGACGTAAGGAGCGCAACTGTACCTTGAATCATTGTGAATGATTAGGGTTCAACTACAGTCCAGACCGAAGTTAGTTTGTAGTAGGCTAGTGTCTGTAGCGGCTTAATACAATGTGGTGTTCAATCTGGACTAGGTCCAGGGTTTTTCCGTGCGTTTGCGGTTTCCTCGTTAACAAAACTTAAATTGTCCGTGTTTATTTCTATTCTCGCATTATATTTTGTTATATAATTGAAATATCACGGGTTGTGCGTTAATATCGATCAATTGTGAAATCCAACCTTTGGTTGTTGATTGGAAATTGATTGATCCTTGGATATTGGTCTTTGGTACCACCCAAGTTTATATCTCTTGTATTTGATAAAGACTCACATATTTCAATTTGTTTGAGTATAGATCAAATCGAGAGATAGAGATATTAACTCCTAGATATACTTTTTATTAATATTGAGTCTGACTGTTTAGTTGATTCTCTTAAAAGTATATTCGAGTTTGTCCATACATATTGCTAATCGAAATATTTGGTGAGGTTGTTAGACCCACCCAATATTTCAATATTGGGTGAGGTTGTTAGACCCACCCAATATTTCAATATTGGGTGAGGTTGCTAATTTACAAAAATGCATATTGGAGATGATTCACATGAATTGAGAAAAGTCTGAACTATTGACCTTTTCGTTGTATTCCTGATCATACTGCTTAGCTCGGTTGAAAATAAGTTTTATGTTCTCAACTACACTTAACTATCCTAGACCGAGACTTAGTCATAAGTAAACTAGAAATCAAGACATATAGTTTTGATCACTAATATTGACAAACATGCTTGAGATAAGAACGCATACGAGTTCGATTTGAGCAATGCTCTAACAATCTCCCCTTTGTCAATTTTTGTGACAAAAACTATCAATACATATGGATTGCAAAATAGATAAAACTTTGTAGCTTCTCGTCCACATGCTTGATCTCCTTGGTGCTTCAACGTTACTCGGAAACTTTGTCTTTTCCAAGTACTATTATGATTCCATATATGTTCAATTCAGCATCATAGTTGTTGAAGTCCCGTAGCCATAACAATGAGAAAAAAAAAAGCTCTCGATCATTGTTATACAATGTCATAGTATTATTACACAACAGTGGATGGGGAAAAACGTTTCTTGGTTTTTGGGAAAATGAAGAGACGACGTGTCGAGACTCCTCGAACCGAGCAAACTGCTCAACCTCACACAGATGTACTGCAAATGGAGTGCTTAGATTCGAGAGATCAATCTGTAGGACTCCGACCTACGCCAAGTCAATGGCCATTCCAGAGTCAATTCGGCCGCAAAGAGGGAGATGGATTGATCTGTATGAGGGAAGTTGAGAATTATGTGGAATCAATGATGATCAAGGATTATGGATGTGTTGAAGGTTTCTGCAATAATTGGTGAACTGTTGAGTTCGAATAAGTTCTAATAGATTGATGAATTCTTGAGAGTAGTTACTCGAGAAATTACGTGGATTTATGCACGATAGCTAGTGATCATTCGTTGTCCTCAATCATGGATTCGAGACTTATTTATATTGTCGAGTTGTGAACACCTTGATCCCCGTAAGTGTGACGGTTTCATGAGTGGAAGAGTGGGCAAGTGGAAGATCGTGGTAAAGTCCCGGTTCCATGTTGTGTCGAGACTTGACCTGATCGTGCACCCACTACTTTGCTAACTCCTTCAACCGTTACACAACTTACGCACATTTCTCGTCGTGGATGAAATCCACGTCTTTGTAGGCCGCCCAGAGACCAAAACCCCCAGTCGTTATCCCCCAATTTGACGTGATTGATGTCTCACGAATCGTGAGTCTGCATGACGACGTGTATATAGTTTGTCGGTTGTTGACCGATTAGACAATGAGTCCGAGGTTTTGTTGAATCGAGCATGTTTGACAAATGCTCGGCGATTCATGAATGTTAATGTTGCTCGTCCCGAGCAAATATTGTAAATTCGACGAGCCGTTTGAATATTGATGAGTTATTGAATATATGTGGATTATTCGAGCAAGGCGAGCAAGTATTGCTCGATTTGACTAAAATACCGATAAATTACCTAATATTGATAGTTGGATCAATATTCGAGCAACCTGAGCAAGTATTGCTCAATTCGACGAATTAATGAATATCGAGAATTTGATTTACAAATTGAGCAAGTATTGCTCGATTTGACAAAAATAATGAATGTTGATGATTTGACGTACAATTAAGCAAGTATCGCTTTCAATTCGGCAAATTAATGAATGTTGATATTTTATCGTGCAATTGAGCAAGTATTGCTCAATTCAACAAATTATCGATAAATTACAAAATATTGATAAACGGATCAATATTTGAGTATCTCGAGCAAGTATTGCTCGATTAACGAAAACATTTATTGGTGACGTGACTCAACAAAATATTAAAATATTAGTAAGCTATCAAATATTATATGATTAATTCGAGATGTTGGTTCTTTGAATCCATCATAAATTCATTAGTGTTTGAATCGTGCTCGAGTGATGATTCGTGGAGCATTTTATTCAAAACCCAATTTGGATCATAGTTGATGAATCAATGAAAATAGGTCATGAGTGATAGAGGGACCGACCACATGGGATGATGGCGTCCATGTGGTGCCGTGCTCGAGTGAGCATGCACCGGTTCTCGGTTTGAGGATTGGTGAAAGAATGATGATTAAATGTTGGTTTCATCATTTACTGAAATATTGCTGGGTTCAACATTAGGTGATAAAACCTAGTAGGTATGAAAGATGAGGACCGACCAAGAGAGCATGGGACCGGCTCTTGGTGGTGACGTGACCAGTTGTTGGCCGTTTGAGCAATCCCCAGGTTGGTTGGAGATAGTTTGGGCCCAATACGAGCGATTGAGCAAATTAGGTCAGAATTATGAAAACGTGTGGGACCGGCTTTGTGCAAGCCTAAGGATGACTGAGTCGGTCATGAAGGCATGCACGTGTTTCGTGGTGCCGTGTCTCCGTGCGAGAGTTCAATATTTTCCGATGTGCGTTCGAGCGAATGTTGTGAATTTTCGTAAGGGTTTCATCTTGACCGAAATTCTTGATTTTTGTTGGAATGAGCATGTATGCTCAATTGATCAATATTTTGTAAATATTAAAATAAGTGTATTTTAACATTTAAAATTGTCGTGAGAGAGCTAGCCGGTCGTGTGACCTGTTGGCTTTTGGTTTTTCATGATTTTAGCAAAATTTGAGAAGTTATGACGAAATCATGATTTTTGCTCAAACCAAGGAGTTTCCATGAATTTAGGAAAATAATAATTATAAAAGACTAGGGATTGCAAGGTATGGGACCGGGCCACTTGCCATGGCATGGCCTACCACATGTTGCCCTGGCCCAAGACACCTTTCCCTATTTTATAATACTATTTTTCACGAATCCTGAAGTTTTGGAGAACTTCTTGAGTTATGGAGAATCCATGAGTTTTTGTTGAAACAAAGGAGTTTCGCTGAGATTAGAGAATAATAATTATAAAAGCTAAGATAATGATAAGGATTGTGAGGTGTGGGGGATCGACCACGGCCGGGCATGGCCTATCGGCTAGGTTGCTAGGTCCTTTTACCTTTCCTTATTTTATAACATTATTTCATGAATCCATGAAGTTATGGAGGATTCATGAGTTTTTGCAAAAACAAGGAAAGTGGTTAAAACCAAGGAGTTTTCATGAGTTCATGAAATAACAAAATAAGGAAAATAATGGAAGAGGCACAAACCGGCCATGGGCTGTGGCATCTACGCCGGGTGGGCCGGCCTAGCGCCTTTTTTATTATTTTATTAATATTTATTGTTTTCTCTTGTTTTATGTAGGATTCCTCATTGTTTCATATTTTTGGATGCTCGTTCGTGCGTATCCGGCGCTCGCCGTGCATCATTGCTCGAATACACTTGCACTATTTTGTGGGCTTCTACTCTGATGATCCGGATGCCGATATTGAGTATTTATTACTAATTTATGAAATTGATGGAGAATAATTCATGAAACTGGTAATAAATGAATAGTTGTTTATTATTAATTCATAGGATCACTATTGGTTCACTCAAGTATTCGTAGAATAATAAAGCAAGCATTACCATCCTAAGGGATCGTGGATGCGACCATAAAATCGGAGTAATTAAAATTATCTATCACCATTTGATGAGATCAGCGTGGTTCGATCATGAAATCGGAATAATGAGATAATGCAGTTTATTGCCATTTTACGAGACAGCCGTGGATTCGATCATGGAATCAAACCCAGTGTTGTGCCATTCCATGGATCAGGTCATGGATTCGACCATGGAATAAGAGCAATTGTTATTGCCATTCATGATCGAGCCGTGGTTCGACCATTGGAATAGGAGCAATAATAGATTATGCAGTAATTCGGTGGTGAATGTCATACCAGTTAATTTATCGCAAAAGATATTAGTTAAAGCGTCACATCTATTCTCGAATTGTGCATGGTCGGGTGTTGTTTACGACTTCGAAGGCGTTAGTGCTCTCAATCTGGAGAACCGCCCAATCTATACACGGTCTCCACATAGTCGTGGAACGATGAGTGTCACCGACGTCACTGAAGCGTCCGCCACCCAACTATTCTTCTATGGGGGAGGTGGGTCTCTCTCCCGCAAATCAAGGAACAATGAGTGTCACCAAACGTCCCGAAGGCGTTAGCTCTCATCTGGAGCTTGGCCAAATACGTTGTGCATAGAGGTCACGACGAAATGCCAGGATCGAACGTCAAATTAGTGGAGGCTTTTTCGAAAACATATTCATCATGGCTTCGTAAAATATGAATCGTTGCATGCATAAAAGCCGTGTCAAAAACATGCCTCATGATTTTACTAAGTTTTGCCCTTTGTTGAAAATCACTCCATCAACACACAACATCAAAGTTCTCATATCACAACTTTGACAACAATACTATGGTGATATGTATCACTCCCCTTAGTCAATACATCGTCTCAACACGAAAACCACTCCCCTTACATAATTATCCGAAACCATATGTATTTGTAGTGTGAACTACATACAATTCTCCCCCTTTTTGCCCGATAAAATTGGCAAAGGTACAAAATGGGATCCTAATGAAATTTCCATGGAGACACTTCAAGACCAAAGAAAAGTACATATCAACTTTGTTTAGATGCAATCATAAAGCCGAAAGTTAAATGCATTCATCACGGAGTTTATAAAGATACAAGATAACTCCTCAAATATTCCACAGCCCGCACTCCCCACAAAGGTTTGGCAATTAGCGCAAGTTCAAAAGAACTCTCCCCGTTAAATTTCATTCCCAAAAAACAACAAAAGCGGTACCTTACTTTCACGAAAAGAAGGATTTTATTTGGTCATAACAAATCACATACGAATATGAATTTGAATCAATAATACTCAACTAAATTAACCAAAAAAACCCATGATTAATCTAATTGAAAATGCTCAACATAAGAGAACTTACTTGAGCCTCATAGTATATACATAAAATATGGATCAAGGAAGATCAATACTTGCCGAATAAACAAGGATTCATCCTATTTTCCATCACTATTTGCACAATGACATATAATAGATTTAATCCTTGTACACAAAAGTTTTATCCTTTCTTCCATCAAATAATGACATAAAAGGCTTTGACTTTTTCAGTATGTCAAAAGTTCATTCTATCTTCCATCAATACATTTATCTGAGCATAATAGAGATAACTTTTGAGAACAAGCTATGGACATCCACGGAGTTCACGAGCGTAAACAACATATCCCATAACAATTTACGTAATATATAAAAATCATCTTCCAAAAAACTTAGAATTTAAATAAATAAATCTAAAAACATGAAGATGAAATCGTTGGACATAGCTATGTGAACTCACAATAATGGCTATTCCAAACTCTAGTAATCCTTCTCAAAAATAAGAATAATTCTCATAATAAGTTTCCTAGGTATCAAGGCAAACTCATAATGCACATATAAGATGATTTGTACTTAGGGTGTAGAATCAATCTGTTGGCCAGGATTTACACCAAGAATAACTACCAAAGGCGTATAAAGATTTTCTAACAAAGAAGAACATACAAAGTCATTAACGACCATGCACCATAGTTCACAAAGGATGATTGTGAACATTCAAGAATCCCATAGCAATGCGTACTACTCTGCATTCTTGAACCTCCTTCTTTGTGATTCACCAAAACATTCTTGTAAAAGCTACAAATTAGCTTATAAGAGTATTAC